>CAUYON010014712.1:0-20385 GCA_963573935.1 Arctocebus calabarensis | reverse complement strand
TAGAAATGCATATTTCAAGTTCCATAACATAGTGAGTCACTTTGAAAAATCCATGTCTTTTTTCTGTTAGTTATCCACAATGATTATGCTTATTCAAAGAAGAGAATCTCATGGGGCTTTTTATTTCAGTTAATTCTGCAGTTCCATAATCAGGCATAGGGGAAATGCCTGGCCCAGCAGAGGCCTCCAGAACTTGGCTGCAGCACCGCGGCCATTCTCATGGGTCAGTGCTGGTGATATTTCATTGTTACAAATTCTTAATATCACTTTTGCCTGTGTTCATGATTCGGGACTTTCTCCACAGAAGAATTCTGCTTCAGCAAGCAGAGGTTTATCTTAAATGGTTGTTTTATGTTAGATTCTCCCAATGATAATCTTTTTGTTTGTTTGTTTATTTGTTTTTTGAGACAGAGTCTCACTATGTCACCCTGGGTAGAGTGTTGTGATGTCACAGCTCACAGCAACCTCAAATGCTTGGGCTTAAGCTATTCTCTTGCCTCTGCCTCCCAAGTAGCTGGGACTACAGGCACCTGCCACAAGGCCCAGCTATTTTTGTTGTTGTTGTTGTTGTTGCAGTTGTTATTGCTGTTTTAGCAGGCCTGGGCAGGGTTCGAACCCTCCAGCCTGGGTGTATGTGGCCAGTGCCCTACCCACTGAACTACAGGTGCCACCATCTTTGTTGTTTTGTTTTTTTTCTGAACTTCAGAATTTTTCAATCCATAACTAAGCTCTTATGGTTGGGAAAAACACTAAGCCCTGGCTCGGCGCCTGCGGCTCAATGGGCTAAGGCGCCAGCCATGTACACCTGAGCTGGTGGGTTTGAATACAGCCCAGGCCCGCCAAACAACAACGACGGCTGCAGCCAAAAAAAACTGGCCAGGCATTGTGGTGGGCGCCTCTAGTTCCAGCTACTTGGGAGGCTAAGGCAGGAGACTTGCTTGAGCCCAGGAATTGGAGGTTCATGGCACTCTTCCCAGGGCTACAGCTTGAGGCTCTGTCTCAAAAAAAAAACAGAAAGAAAACCACTAAGCCCTATTTGACAGTAGGGAAAGAGGAGTAAAATCTACTTCTTAGGGAACTAAATTTTAATCTAGTTAATTTTATCAACCAGAGGATCAAATGGTTCTGCAACACAGATGCATTTTATTTATGTTACTCCACAAAAGTCCTGGGACAGATAAACATTTAGATGTTTTGGTACAACTCTCAAGCTCTCTTCCTTCTCACTTTTAAAAAGACTTTATAATCTTTTTATGGTCTTGAAATTCAAGCTGTAAAATAATTAACTGTTCATGGTATAGATTCCCTGACCCTTATAAGCATCATTTAGGGAAAGTTTAGAAAATTGACGTTGAGACTTATATAAATACCTTGATTTTATAATCTGATATTTTATAATTTCTGTAAATACTGGCCATTTGTTACACACCACTAAAAGCGGTTGAAGAGATAAAATAATTCTAATAGAATGTCAGTGTTTCCTTCTCAAATAGATCTCTTTTTTTCTGACTCACAGCTATATATCTTTCTCAAAATAAGGAATTTCCTCGAGTTTTTCACTTGGAAATTCTGTAATGATATTCTTTTTATTAGTTAATATGGTATTTCTTCTTAAAGGACAGGGAAGGTTAATATGGTATTTTTAATGTTTTTATTTTCCCTGCAGGTATTCTTGGCGTCACCAACTGAGGGAATTTAAAAGTGAATACCGAGTTGTAGCGTTGGACTTGAGAGGCTATGGAGAAACAGATGCTCCCGTTCATCGAGAAAATTACAAATTAGACTGTCTAATTACAGATATAAAGGATATTTTAGATTCACTAGGTAGGTTAGTTTTTAAAAAGTATTAATTCTTTTTAAGGGGCTAACAATTAACAAATCATGAAATTGAGAACTTCTTTTCTTGGGAGGATGCATTTTCTGTCTACCCTAGCTGTTATCTGGATCCTGTCACCATAGTTTTGGTTATACAGAAACTGTTTATACAGAAAATTTATTATTTCATTTTCTTTCTTTTTTTTTTTTTTTTTTGAGACAGAGCCTTAAGCTGTCACCCTGGATAGAGTGCTGTGGCATCACAGCTCACAACAAACTCTAATTCCTGGGCTCACGCGAGTCTCCTGCCTCTGCCTCCCAAGTAGCTGGGACTACAGGCGCCTGCCACAACACCCGGCCACAACGCCGGCTATTCTTTGGTTGCATTGTTGTTTGGCGGGCCTGGGCTGGATTCGAACCCGCCAGCTCAGGTGTACATGGCTGGAGCCTTAACCTGTTGAGCCACAGGCGCCGAGCCATTTTTCCAGGTCTTTAAAGTATGACAGAGGTGCTTTAATAGGGATCACATTAAATCTGTAAATTGCTTTAGGTAGTGTAGACATTTTAACAATGTTGATTCTTCCTAGCCATGAGCATGGTGTATTTTCCATTTGATAACATCTTTAGCTATTTCTTTTCTCAGAGTATCAAAGTTCTCTTTATAGAGATCTTTCATGTCCTTAATTAGATACACTCCCAGATACTTCATCTTCTTTGGCACCTTTGTAAAGGGAATGGAGTCCTTGATTATTTTTTCCCCTTGACTATTATTGGTATATATAAAGGCTACAGATTTGTGAGTGTTAATTTTGTATTCTAAGACATTGCTGTATTCCTTGATCACTGCTAGGAGTTTTGTAGTTGATTCCCTGGGGTTTTCCAGGTATATAATCATATCGTCTGCAAAGAGTCACAGTTTGATCTCCTTTGTTCCTATTTGGATCCCTTTGATTGCCTTCTCTTGGCTGATTGCGGTGACTAAGACTTGCATTACAAAGCTAAAATGTAGTGGAGACAGTGGGCATTTTGCCTGGTTCCTGATCTGAGTGGAAATGATTTCAGTTTTACTCCATTCAAAATTGGCTGTGGGTTTGCTATAGATGGCCTCTATTAGTTTAAGAAATGTTCCTTGTATACCTATTTTCTTAAGTGTTCTGATCAAGAAAGGATGCTGGATATTACCAAAAGCTTTTTCTGCATCAATTGAGAGAATCATAGGGTCTTTATTTTTTAATTTGTTTATGTGATGTATTATATTTATGGATTTACATACATTGAACCATCCTTGGGTCCCTGGGATAAAACCCATGTGGTCGTGATGTATAATTTGTTTGATGTGTTGTTGGATTCTGTTTTGCAAGGATCTTATTGAATATTTTTGCATCAATATTCATTAGAGATATTAGTCTATAATTTTCTTTTCTTGTTGGGTCTTTTCCTGGTTTGGGTGTTAGGTGATATTTGCTTCATAGAATGTGTGGGAAATATTTCTTCTTTTTTATGTTTTGGAAAAGGTTGAGTAATATAGGTACTAGTTCCTCTTTAAAGGTTTGGTAGAATTCTGATGTGAAGCCATCTGGTCCCGGGCTTTTCTTTTTGAGGAGATTTTTTTATAGTTGATCCTATTTCAGAACTTGTTATAGGCTTGCTCAACATTTCCACTTCTTTCTGGCTAAGTCTAGGAGATCTATTTCCTTCAGATTTTCATATTTCTGAGAATAGAGTTTTATGTAATATTCATTAAGGATTTGTTGAATTTCTTGAGAAGTCTGTCATTTGGCCTTTATCATTTCCTTTTTTTTTTTTTTGAGACAGAGTCTCAAGCTGTCACCCTGGATAGAGTGCTGTGGCATCACAACTCACAGCAACCTCCAATTCCTGGGCTCAAGCAAGTCTCTTGCCTCTGCCTCCCAAGTAGCTGGGACTACAGGCACCCGCCACAACATCCGGCCATTTTTTTTTTTTGGTTGCAGCCGTCATTGTTGTTTGGTGGGCCCAGGCTGGATTCGAACCCGCCAGCTCAGGTGTACATGGCTGGCGTCTTAGCCTGTTGAGCCACAGGCGCCAAGCTGCCTTTATCATTTCTGATTGATGAAATTAGGGATTTTACTCTTCTACTTCTGGTTAGATTCGCCAAAGGTTTATCTATTTTATCGACTTTTTTAAAAAACCAGCTTTTTGATTAGTTGATCTTTTGTATGATTCTTTTGTTTTTAATTTCATTTAATTCTGCTCTAATTTTAGTTATTTCTTTTCTTCTGCTGGGTTTAGGGTTGGAATGTTCTTCCTTTTCCAGTTGCTTGAGATGTCGCATTAAGTTGTTGACTTCCTCTCTTTCCTTTTTTGTGAGGAAGGCTTCAATGCTATAAATTTCCCTCTTAGGACTGCCTTTGTGGTATCCCAGAGGTTCTGATAGTTTGTGTCTTCATTATCGTTTTGTTCCAAAAATTTGGCAATTTCCTTCTTAATCTCATCTATGACCCAACCATCATTCAGCATGAGGTTATTTAGTTTCCATGTTTTTGTATGCGTATGCAGATTCCTGTTGTTACTGAGTTCAACTTTTATTCTATGATGGTCTGAGAAAATACTAGGAAAGATTTTTATTCTTTTAAGTTTGCTAAGGTTAGACTTGTGACCTAAGATGTGATCAATTTTGGAGGATGATCCATGGGCTGATGAGAAGAATGTGTATTCAGTTTTGTTAGGATGCAGTGTTCTGTTAAATGCAAATTTAAATTGTCTGTTAAATGCAAATTTTGGATGGTTAAGTTTAAGTCTAAAATTTCTTTGCTTAGCTTCTTTTTGGACGATCTGTCCAACACTGTCAAAGGAGTGTTAAAGTCTCCTACAATGATGGTGCTGGAGGAAATCAAGTTGCTCATGTCTCTTAGAGTCTGTCTTACAAATTGAGGCACATTCTGGTTGGGTGCATAAATGTTAATAATTAATCTCATCATGTTGGCTCGGCGCCTGTGGCTCAACAGGCTAGGGCGCCTGCCACGTACACCTGAGCTGGCAGATTGGAATCCTGCCCGGGCCCGCCAAACAACAATGACGGCTGCAACCAAAAGGGCGTTGTGGCAGGCGCCTGTAGTCCCAGCTACTTGGGAGGCAGAGGCAAGAGACTCGCTTGAGCTCAGGAATTGGAGGTTGCTGTGAGCTGTAATGCTACAGCACTCTATCCAGGATGACAGCTTGAGTCTCTGTCTCAAAAAAAAAAAAAAGAAAGAAATCTCATCATGTTGAGTGTTGCCCTTAGCAAATATGAAGTGACCATCCTTATCCTTCTTTACTTTGGTTGGTTTAAAGCCAATTGTATCTGCGAATAAAATTGCAACACCTGCTTTTTCTGATTTCCTTTTTCCTTTTGCCTGAATTATTGATGGCCATCCCTTCACCCTGAGTCTATGTTTATCTTTTAAGGTAAGGTGAGATTCTTGTATGCAACAGATGTCTGGCCTGAGTTTTTGTATCCAGTTAGCCAACCTGTGTGTGCCTCTTTAGAGGGCAATTTAAGCTATTCACATTAATTGAGAGTATCAATAAGCCAGATAATATTTTGGGTATTGAGTTTTTCGAAAGTCCAGTGGACATTTTTAATTCTTTCCCCACTGTGGAAGTTGGAATTTGATCAAAAGTTTCTGAGTGAGTCTACTTTGGTGGTAGAGGATTGTGCTGATCATTATTCAGGATAGGTCTGACAATATCCTGGAGAGCTGGTTTAATTATGGCAAATTTCTTCAACATGTGTATGTCATTAAAGTATTTAATTTTTTTATCATACATGAAACTCTGTTTCGCTGGATACAGGATCCTGGATTGAAAGTTATTTTGTTTAAGGAGATTAAAAGTCAATGACCACCCTCTTCTAGCTTGAAAGGTTTCAGCACAGAGATCTGCAGTCATTCTAATGTTCTTCCCTTTGTAGGTTATGGTTTTCTTATGTCTGGCTGCGTTCAGAATTTTCTCCTTCATACTAACTTTGGCGAAGCTACTTATAATGTGTCTATGAGAATTTTTATTTGGATTGAGTTGTGCTGGTGTTCTGAAACTGTCTGCTATCTGAATTTCAGAATCTCTTGGCACATCTGGAAAATTCTCTTTGATTATTTCGTGAAGTAAAGCCTCTGTATCCTTTGCAGCAACCTCATCACCTTCAGGTATTTCTATAAGGCAAATATTAGATCTCTCTGAATTATTCCAGAGCTCTCTGAGTAATGATCTGTTTTTATTCTTCACTTTTTTTCCTCTTTGAGTGTTTGGGAGTGTACAAAAACTTTGTCTTCAATGTCAGAGATCCTTTCTTCTGCCTGCTCCATTCTGTTACCGAGGGATTCTACTGTATTTCTCGGATCTTTGAGGGCTGCAAGTTCTTGCCTTAATGTGTCAAAATCTTTGGTGATTTTTGTCTTTGAATTCATTGAATTCTTGAGACATCTTTTGAATTATTCCTTGAAATTCTTATTCCATCCTTACCTCCATTTTGTTGATCTTATTTGCTATCTAAACTCAGAACTTGATTTCTGACATCTCAGCCATTTGTTTATGAATGGGATCTTGTGCTGTGTCTGCCATATCGTTCCTAGGGGGAGTTGATCTACCCTGATTATTCATGTTGCCAGAGTTTTTCCGCTGATTCCACCTCATGATTGTTTTTCACTGTTGGTTAGATGGGCAGGTAAGGTGAAATTGGATTGGGAACTCCTGGAGTTGTGGTTAAACAGCCCTTTGTCAAGGATGCAGCTTTTTCTCCTATAGCTTTGCAAAGGAGCCGTACAGTATTACAGTCTGAGACTGAGGAAACCTGCTTGGGGTTAGGTGGGTTTGTCTTGTATTCAGTGGTTCTTGTCCGATCATAGTGGATCAGTGACTCTGGTGAAGTCTTAACTGTGGAGAAATATAAGCAACTAAGACACCCCACCCCCCATGGACAACAACTGGAAGAGAAAAATCAACCCTTCCCATTACCACACAACCAGGGTACCACCTGAGAGGGTCCTTGGGAATTGTCCAGGTTAGAAGTTCTAAACCAATTGACCCAGTCAGTATGAACTCTGAAATGGGAGAGTTCGAAAGGTCTCCAGCAACTAGCTGGTGGAGGTCTACTGGCTGCTCAAATTTGGCTCACTCCAACGCTCTGTGGAGTCAGACAGGCCCACCCAGTAGCAAAGTTGGACCAGAGGGCTGTGTCTCTTTCTCCACTTTGCTCCTCTTTCATGCACAGTCACTGGTGACCCCACAGGGCTGAGGTCCTGCTCCCTCCAGTAAGCAGATATGCCGGGGCTTTGCGCCTATGAGAGTCAAAGGAAGGTCAGTGCCCCCGCTGTCCGGCCAGTCCCCTCTGCCACCAGCTGGCTGGGGGAGCTTAGGCCTGCCTGCCTTGGGTACTCAGAAGCCACTGGCGAGTCTTCCACTTGAAGTCATTCTAATCCTGAGGGTAACGAGTCAGCAAATGCTTTACTCTCTCAGCTACTACATCTTTGCCCCTGCTGCTCTGCAGCACCAACATCCATATAGAGCGATTTCTGGTTTCCTCTAACAGTCCTCAGAGATGGGGAGGTGTCTCTCTGAGATTAGACCCCGGCAGGATCGCTCTATTGTTGCTGGATCTTTGTGGTAAGTGACCCTGCACAGCTCCCAGGTGACTGCCACAGCCAGGGAGTTCTGGCAATAGGAGCAGCTCTGGGAGCGTGGGGCACACGGATCCAGCAGCAGGGCGGTGGATGCTGCACATAGTTCTGGCAGTGCCTGGGGCCTGGTGACTTCGGCAAGGAGAGTGCTCTACTCACGACTCTGACTGGGACAGGTTGGCGGGGGGGGGCAGGGCGTGGGACCCACGGTTTTACCAGGGCGGGAGGCTGGGCGTGCAATCCATGGCTCTATCAGGGCCGGAGGCGAGGCTTTGGTTGGGTGGGGGCTGAGTGCTTGGTCGGCAGGGTGGGAGGATGCTGCTCAAGAGCCTCCTGCCACAGTCTCTGCAGGGGTTAGGCAAGGGGGGAGGTTGGACTGGAAGTTCAGAATGGCAGTGAAAACGTTAGTTCAATTTATCTGCCTGGCAAGAGAGTGTTCAGTCACAACCAGGTCCCTCTGGGGAAGTAGACCCCACTTCCTACAACTCTCACCTGTGGGGTGAGACAAGAGGTCCTCGGTTCCCTGCTCACCTGTAGAAAACCTACAAGAGCAAATGAAGCAGAAAAAAAAGAAACACAAGTTTCTTGAGGTAGGGGATGGACACTTTTCCTTTGGGATGAATTTTGTACCTGAAGTTGGAGTCACAGCTTGCTCAGCAGAGGTGACCTAGTTATTACTCTCCTCTATCAGCTCGGCTCCCAGTCTTCAGCTCAGTTGGGCATTATCCTTCCCATTGGATGGGAGTGTCTATTGGAGGCTGGCTCCGGTCGGCCATCCTGCCAGGAGAACCTGAAAAGACAATTTAATTTCACTTTTCTTGGTTTCTTACACCTTCAGTTTTTTAAAAATTTATTTTTAAATAAAACTTTTTTTTTTTTTTGAGCAGAGCCTCAAGCTGTCACCCTGGATAGAGTGCTGTGGCAACACAGCTCACAGCAACCTCCAAATCCTGGGCTCAAGAGAGTCTCCTGCCTCTGCCTCCCAAGTAGCTGGGACTACAGGCGCCCACCACAACGCCCGGCCATTTTTTTGGTTGCAGCCGTCATTGTTGTTTCGCGGGCCCGGGCTGGATTCGAACCCGCCAGCTCAGGTGTACGTGGCTGGCGCCTTAGCTCGTTGAGCCGTAGGCGCTGAGTCTAAATAAAACTTTTGATTGAAGTATGACATTCATACATAGACGAGCACATAGTTCAAAGCATTATGCTTAGTGTTCAGATCAGAGAACCGTCACAAAGTGAACACATCACTGTACCTTCCACTCAGATCCAGAAATGGAGCACAACTCCCATGTCAGAAGCTCCCTCCTGGCTCTTTCAGTCCTTTCCTTCACTCTCTTATCTGTCCACTCTTTTGATTTCAAACAATTTTTTAGTGTTAACATTTTATACAAATGGAATTTGACAGTATGTTTTTCGTCTACTTGTCCTTATATTGTTTAACTCTGGCTTATTCCTTTGTGCCACTATGTGGTATTCTGTGGTGTGACTGTTGCACGATTGATGTGTTCATTCTATTGATGACTTCTTTTTCCCAGTTTTTTGCTGTTATGAAAATGCTGTGAGACTTTGCTGTATATGTGCTGTAGTGTATGTGTGCATACATCTCTACCTGTAAATGGAATTTCTGAGTCCTGTAGGTCATACATATGTTTCACTTGAGCTGAGAGCACCAAACCGCCTTCCAGAGCTAATTGTACCAGTTGCTGTTCCCCTTAGAGTGTGAAGGTTCTAGTTGGTCTATATCCCACCACAGGCTCTTTTCATTTGGCTATTCTGGTGCGCATGTTAGAGCCACCTCATTATGGTTTTCTCTTTTTAACATTTTTATTATGGGAAATTGCAAATATATATAAAACTAGGAAAATTGATATGACAAACCTCAGTATATCTTTGCCCAGCCAGCGTCATCAATGCTCATCTTAGATTTTTGATGCCACTCTGTAGACCTCTTCATTTCTTTACCCATTCTCCTCACAAATGTCTCAGATCTGGACCAGTCTCTAAAGCCCTACCCATATTTCTTCAGTCTCTTTTATTCTAAATTAATGTCATATGCCTCCTGTCACAAAGACAATTGGGTACATATTCCCTTAGTTTCTTGGATACCAGTGTATAAACTTAACCAGGATTGTACCATCCTTACCATCTTCCCTCTGGTGTTAATTTCTAGAACCTGTTTTCTAGGTCTCATTCTTTTCTAGGGTCTGGATCCTTCTGATACTGGAATTTCGCTCTTCAGTAGGTCCTTAGTCTTGGGGATTCGAAGAATGAACCCACAGACCACAGATCAGTAGTAAGAAAGGACTTTTTTTTTTTTTATTGAGACAGAGTCTCACTCTATTGCTCTCGGCGTCACACAGCTCACAGCAACCTCCAACTCCTGGGCTTAGGCGATTCTCTTGCCTCAGCCTCCCAAGTAGCTGGGACTATAGGCGCCCGCCATAATACCCGGCTAGTTTTTTGGGGTTTTTATTGTTTTTTGCAGTTTGGCCGAGGCTGGGTTTAAACCCGCCATCTTCGGTATATGGGGCCGGCACCCTACCCAATGAGCCACAGGCAAGATAGGACTTGTATTAGAAGTTAGAAAGGAATAAAGAAGTAAAAAGCACCAGAGCTTCTGGAAGGGGGAAAGAACTAAAATTAACTGGGGAGACTCTATGTAGGCTCTTTTATTTAGAGGCATTTGGTCTTGAGAATTACATTTAGCCAGGACTTGGCAGATAGAGACACGTTTTCATCATTAATGAGTGTTATTGACAAAAGAATGAATGTAGGCCCTCCAGCTTAGGGCAAAAGCCTAGGAAAACTGGGGTCACCTGTTCAACCTTGAATGGGGGGGGGATCCTGTATCACTTCCATCCCTGAGTGTCCCACTGTGTGTATTTTTAATGTTTCCTGTTCTTTTTGCTCATTCCTTTTGACTTAAACGCATGCTCCATATTTCTCATTTCAAAACAACTTTAACCACATATAACACTACGATTTTTCTACTTTTTTGAGGAACGAGTCACAGTCCTCAAAACAACTTCTGTTTCTACTCGCATGTCTCAACCACTGTAGTCAGATATATGTCATTGCAACTCCCCAAAGCCTTCACCTACTCAGTTTTGGCTTAGATCACCAATGCCATTTTAATTGCCAAACCTCATAGATACATTTCAGTGCCATTTCTTTCCATAACAGATTTTGAGTTCTTCCTGTGTGGAAGTAGTGCTAAGTCTTAGGGATAAAACACTAGCAAACCTGGTGCAACTCATAGGGGTTTGTCTCGTTGTAGCAGAAACAGCCTTGTCCAATGACAGCAAATTGCCTACTAGCTACTGTTTATTGAAGACTAATCATCAGGATGTGCAGGAACTCTTCTAAGAGCCTTATGTGCATTGTTCATTTAATCCCAACAATTGAAGTATTAATCCTCACTTTAAAGAGGAAAGCATCTAGTCATAAAGAGGGTAGAAATTGCCCATGGCCAAGTAGGTAATAAGCTAAATTTCAGTTTAAACACAGATCTGTCTTTTGAGCTCATGTTGTTGATGAGCAGACCTTCTATAATTCAGGATGTAAAAACATTTAAGAACTGTCTGCCCTTGTTGGGAGCTGAACCCAGAGAACAACTGCTCATGCCATTGAGATGTGAGTGGAGGGGAGGGAAAGAGATGCAATTACAGGGAATTTTTTATTGGTTGGTTAATAGATTTAGAACATATTTAGGTCTGAAACAGATAATTTACTTCAACATCCTTAATTTATATTTGAGCTCTAAACAAGCAATTTGTCCAAAATGATAAGAAAGTTTTCTTGTGACAAATTTTTCTTTTCAATTTTTCTGTCACAAGAAATTCTTGTGACAGATTTCTAGTCTGGTATTTCTTTTCATGATATATATATGTGTGTGTGTGTGTGTGTGTGTGCGTGTTAAAAAAAAAAAAAAAGGATAATCCTGCCAAGTGCAGTGGCTCATGCCTATAATTTTAGCTCTGGGAGGCCAAAGTGTAAGGATTGCTTGAGGTCAGGAATTTGAGACCAGTCTGAGCAAGAAGGAGACCCCATCTCTACCAAAAGTATCAAAATAGCCAGGTATGAAATTCGAAGTTGCAGTGACCTATGAAGATGCCACTACACTCTAGACTGGGTGACCAAAAAAAAGGCTAACCCAAACTCTGGAACGATGTTCTACCTAAAACACTACTGAAAAATTTAGTGTAGGAGAGGAATAGTTTAACAGACCTTCCTTCTTCCACCATGGTGATGGGAATGGAGTTTCTTACAATGTACTCCCTGTGATTTGTAGTGATTTCAGACATGAAATCTGCATGGTGTGTTCACTGGTCAACTTGTACCTATAGCCTGGGTGTGGATGTGGAGTGTGTCTGCCTAGATTTGAATGTTGCTCTGCTTGTAGCTTAGATACCTCTCAGTGTTTCCTGTGAAATGATGAAGAAACAATGTTAGTACGCCTCTCACGGAGGGCTGATGAGAACTGAAAGGATTCATGTGTATAGGATATTTTGGAAGTATTCAGTCACTGTGGTAAGATGATGGTCTCCCCATATCCATCCCAGTTTATTTCCTGGGGTTCTGCTTTTTGATTTTTAACTAGAGATGAGGAGTTGGGAATTGATCATTTGAAATGTACTTAGAAAAGCAAATACGTATACTTAGTAATTTCTCATTGTCACTAATTTATCCTGCTATAAATATTGATTTCCTTAGCGCTGAGTACATATGAACAATCTATATTGAGTAGCACACGTGGGAATTAAACAACTAAAACTCCTAGATAGCAAAGATCTTTATTTCTACCTCCTTGTATTTTTTTCCCCTCCCTCAACAATATTTAAAGGCCTAAGTAGGTGGTGTATTTAGTGAAGTGTTAACATATTTTAACTGTATTTTTTCTTTTCCTTTTTTAGAAACAGAGACAGTCACTATTTAGGTGACTTTCAAAAATATTACTAATCCCAAGGTAACTTCCTGGGAAAAAGGAAGTTGGAGTCCGGGGCATTGGAGAGGGAAAGGAAATGATCCAACTAGCACAGGGGTCACCTTTGTGTACAGGATATAAAATACCTCACTGATTTGCTACCCCAGATATCTATAGTGTTGAAATCAAACACAAAATTATACTTATCCTTATCAATCCCTTAAACATACTAGTTCCTCATCTGATTTATTCCTGAAGTTGCTCTAGTGAATCATGTTTTACTTTTGTGCTTTCATAGTAGGCTTCCTGAATGCCATGATCTGCACTTAGCACCTACTAACTACTCAGTGTGTCCTCTCTTTAAAACAGTAACCCTTATGACGTGTTATAAAGTTTCTCAAAAAGCTTAACATTAAATAAATTCTTTGTAACAATTGTCATTAACAAAATATCCCCTTACCATGAAGCCAGGTAGGTAAGACTTTTGGAATGTAGATTTAAATTCTTCTTATTTTATTTCTGATATCTTTCCCTTTTTGTTAATATCTTTGGAATGACTCAACATATCTTCAGAGAAAAATCATGCATCTCTTGTATGTTTTCTTTTCCTTTTTTCTTTATTTTGCCTCAGAGATAGTTGAAGAGTAAACAGGCAACTTTTCTTCTTCTGTAGTTGTGATTTTGGGATGTCCACAATAAAAGTTTTTCTTAACAGTTTTTTCTCATGTTAACACAATTGTATATAAAGTAGCATACACATTAGTTTTCTTACCAGATTTGCTAACATTCCTTGTTATTAAAGTAATAAGTTCTTAGTCTTTGCCTCCATCAGCGCTGGGCCAGGCTTGCTCGTTCCCCTCTGAGTTGTTCCTCCTGTCCAGGCGTCATCGCTGGGCCCCTGAGCTTCCCTGGAGGGGGTTCCCAAGGCTCCCCCCTGCTTTCCTCTGTCTCATCACCGTCCCTTCTCAGATGCCTCCTTCGCGCTCCCTCCACTTGCACTTGTGCAGTTTTGTTGGTGGCGGGTAGGAGGGGGCCGATTGAGTAAGTCACGCTTCAGGGCAGGGACATGTAAATAACTACCTGTAATAGAGGAAATGTTGTATAACATGGAGGAGGAAGCAATTAGCACTGCCTGTGGGATCTGGGGACTTCTCAGAGGAAGTAACACGGCAGATTTTCTTTGATAAATGACTAACGAGGCTCTCTGAGGAGGAGGTGGGGCTGGGGAGAAAAGGGACCTTTCAGACATAAAAGGGAAAGCACATACAATAGGACGTTCCCTTATTATTTTATGTTGTTTAGTTTTTGAGACACAGTATCACACAGTTGCCCAGGCTAGGGTGCCATGGCATCAGCGTAGCCATAGCAACCTCAAACTCCAGGGTTCAAGCCATCTTCTTACCTTAGCCTCCTCATTAGCTAGGTCTACAGACATGTGCCACTACGCCCAGCTGAGTCTTCTATTTTTAGTAGAGACAGGGGTCTCACTCTTGCTCCCGCTGGTCAGGAGCTTCTGAGCACAAAGCATCTCCCCACCTCATCCTCCCAGAGTGCTAAGAAAATAGGCATGAGCCATTGTGTCCAGCCTCAACAGAGTAGTCTACAAAAGTGGCCGTATTTATCTTTTTCTCCTTGGTGTTTCCTCTGATTAATTCCTTGTGTGATTGTCCCCAGACCGAGACAGCTTCACTTTGTGGTTCACTTTTCTTCTTCTTCTTCTTTTTTTTTTCTTAAAGACAAAGTTTTACCCTGTTGCCTGGACCAGAGTGTGGTAGCATCATAGCTCACTGGAACCTTGAACTCCTGTGCCCAGATGATTCTCCTGTTTTAGTCTCCCAAGTAGCTGGTATTACAGGTACACACCACCATACCTGGCTAATTTTTGTATTTTTTGTAGAGACGGGGGGTTGTGTTGTGTTGCTCAGCTTGTGTAGTTCTATCTTTTTTTTTTTTTTTTTTTTTGAGACAGGGCCTCAAGCTGTCACCCTGGATAGAGTGCTGTGGCCTCATAGCTCACAGCAACCTCCAATTCCTGGGCTCAAGCGAGTCTCTTGCCTCCACCTCCCAAGTAGCTGGGACTACAGGCGACTGCCACAATGCCCGGCCATTTTTGGTTGCAGCCATCATTGTTGTTTGGTGGACCTGGGCGGGATTCGAACCAGCCAGCTCAGGTGTACGTGGCTGGCACCTTAGCCTATTGAGCCACAGGCGCCAAGCCCATTTTTTCCTTCCTTGTTGGGAGGATCATATAAACAGTGCCCGCATGGTTGTCTTTATTGGTGATGGATTGATAAGCACATTTTCCCATTTACATTCCAATATGTTTAAGTCTTCTTGAGATGTTTCCCTTAATGCATTAACCTCAAGTCCAGTTGAACAATTTATCTTGTGCATGATGAAAAACTTAATCACTCCAGGAAATGACAGGCAGTCTGTATTCTTCTGCTTAGACAGCTATAACAAATAGACTGAATAGTTTAGACTACAGAAATGTGCCCCCCCCCTTTTTCGGAGTTTCTGGCGGGGGCTGGGTTCGAACCCACTATATCCAGCATATGGGGCCGGCGCCCTACTCCTTTGAGCCAGAAGCGCTGTCCCCCCCCCCCTTTTTTTTAATAGTTCTGGAGACTGAGATGTCCAAGACTAAGGTGCCGGCAGATTTAGTTTGTGGCTCTGGTCCTCTTCTTGGCTGATAGACTGCTGCCTTCTTGCTCTGTCCTCATCTGGTAAAGAGAGTTCTGAAGCCTCCTCCCCTTCCTATGAGAGCACAAGCCTCTTGGTTCAAGGCTCTGCTCTTATGACCTCATTTCATCTTTTTTTTTTTTTTTTTTTTTTTTTGTGACAGTGCCTAAAGCTGTCACCCTGGGTAGAGTGCTGAGGCGTCACAGCTCACAGCAACCTTCAATTCCTGGGCTTAAGCGAGTCTCCTGCCTCTGCCTCCCAAGTAGCTGGGAATACAGGCGCCCACCACAACGCCCGGCCATTTTTTGGTTGCAGCCACCATTGTTGTTTAGTGGGCCCGGGCTGAATTCAAACCTGCCAGCTCAGGTGTACGTGGCTGGCACCTTAGCCCGTTGAGCCACAGGCGCCGAGCCAACCTCGTTTCATCTTAATCACTTCCTTAAAGGCCTTACCTCTAATATAGTCAAGTTTGGGGTTAAGGCACCAGACACATGAATTTTGATGGGACATGATTCATTCAGTACACAGCCCCCCAAATGTATTTTTGTGTATTAGGAGGTATATTATTATATGTTTAATGTGTTATGTTCTTTCAGAAAGTTCTAATTTGATTAGATGGTTGTAATTTCTGTCACTTTTAACTTGAAAGTGGCAATTTTTTTTTTCAAGACAGAGCCTCAAGCTGTCACCCTGGGTAGAGTGCTGTAGCATCACAGCTCACAGCAACCTCTACCTCCTGGGCTCAAGTGATTCTGCTGCCACCACCTCCCAAGTAGCCGGGACCACAGGTGCCCACCACAACGCCCAGCTATATTTTGGTTGCAGCCATCATTGTTGTTTGGCGGGCCTGGGCTGGATTTGAACTTGCCAGCTCAGGTGTATGTGGCTGACGCCTTAGCCGCTTGAGCCACAGGCACCAACCTGAAAGTGGCAATATTTAGTCAGACTTCTATTACTATAAGTGGAAGTTTGTGTTTCCACCCAGAAGCCAGATTTTAGCAAGGTCCTTTTGCTGGAGGAGATTGGTTCTTTCTGGTCTGTTTACCCTAGCTCTTTATCTCAGGTAATTGAACTTGGATTTAACCTTAGTGCTCCCTCCTGTTGCTGGACGTTTAGGTTGTTTTCAGATGTTTTTCTGTTTCAGAGCACATCTGTAAGAGTGCTTCGGTGGATAAATACCCTTAAACATGTGAGCTCTTCACTGGTGGAAGTTGAGCTGCAGTTCCTAAGAGTGGGATAACATACTGACACTCACAAACCTGCTTTGTTGACAGTAGGCTGTATTACTGATTCACTCTGCGTTTAGCTCCAGTTTATTGCCAACATTTTTGCCAAAGTTGCCTTTCATTAAAAATTGTAATCACTGTCAATTGTATACATCAAACATGGTACTAACTATATATATGAATACGGTCGTGTATTATTAGCCATTTTTTAAAACATACATTTTATTTTGTAGAGCAGTTTTAGGTTCTAGCAAAATTGAACACAAAGTGTAGAGTTCCCGTATTCCGCTTTCCTTCATTCCACAGCCTCACCTGCTATTGACATCTCCCACCCCAGAGTGGTATATTTGTTAGAACTGAGAAACTTTTAGGCTTGGCACCTGTGGCTCAGTGGTTAGGGTGCCAGGCACATACACCAGGGTTGGTGGGTTCAAACCTGGCCCAGACTTGCTATTCAACAATAACAACTACAACAAAAAAATAGCTGGGTATTGTTGTGGGTGCCTGTAGTCCCAGCTACTTGGGAGACCAATGGAAGAGAATCGCTTAAGCCCAAGAGTTAGAGGTTGCTGTGAGCTGTGATGCTACAGCACTCTACCAACGGTGACATACTAAGACTCTGTTCTCCCCACCCCCCCAAAAAAAGAACTGAGGGTGGCTCCTGTGGCTCAGCAAGCAGGGCGCTGGCCCCATATACCGAAGGTGGCGGGTTCAAGCCTGGCCTCGGCTGAACTGCAAAACAAAAAAATAGCCGGGCGCTGTGGCGGGCGCCTGTAGTCCCAGCTACTCGGGAGGCTGGGGCAAGAGAATCGCCTAAGCCCAAGAGCTGGAGGTTGCTGTGAGCAGTGTGATGCCACGGCACTCTACCCAGGGCAATAAAGTGAGACTCTGTCTCTACAAAAAAAAAAAAAAGAACTGAAGAACTTCTATTAACACATTGTCAGCTAGAGTCCACAGTTTATAATCATGGTTTTCACTTTTGGAATTATGCATTCTATGAGTTTGGACACATCTGTACTGACATATACCACAATTATAGTATCATACAGATGGGTTTCCCTGCCCGGGACTTCTGGTCCACCTGCTGTTGCTTCGTCCCCTCCCCCTACAGCCACTGATCTTTTTATTGTTCCCTGTAGTTTTCCCTTTTCCAGAATGTCCTATCTTAC
This sequence comes from Arctocebus calabarensis, assembly GCA_963573935.1. Classification (NCBI taxonomy): domain Eukaryota; kingdom Metazoa; phylum Chordata; class Mammalia; order Primates; family Lorisidae; genus Arctocebus; species Arctocebus calabarensis. The sequence goes on along the minus strand of CAUYON010014712.1, from coordinate 2,936 downwards.
GACCGTGTGGAATCTAGCCTTTTCAGATTGGCTTCCTTACTTATTAATATGCATTTAAGATTCCTTTATGTCTTTTCATGGCTAGATTATACGTTTGTGACATGGTATGCAGGGGCCTGGAAGCAAAATTCTTTCCATTTCACTTGATGCACACTTGACCCTCTGGTTAAGGTGGTCCCTACCAGAAATCTCCTTTGTAAAGTTACTACTTTTTCCCTCTGCAATTAGTTTTGTTTGTTTGTTTTGTTTTGTTGGTAGAGAAAGAGTCTCACCTCATCACCCTCGGTAGAGTGCTGTTGCGGCACAGCTCACAGCAACCTCAAACTCCTGGCCTTAGGCGGTTCTCTTGCCTCAGCCTCCTGAGTAGCTGGGACCATAGGCGTCCGCCATGACACCTGTTTTTGTTGCAGTTTGGCCGGGGCTGGGTCCAAACTCACTACCCTCAGTATATAGGGCCAGTGCTATACCCACTGAGCCACAGGCTCTGCCCTGTAATTAGTATTTTGTGGGAAGATACTTTGACACTTAATGTAAAATATCCCATTTCTTTTTTTTTTTTTTTTTATGCAGTTTTTGGCCGGGGCTGGGTTTGAACCTGCTTTACCTCCAGCATATGGGGCCAGTACCCTACTCCTTTGAGCCATAGGCGCTGCCCAAAATATCCCATTTCTTATCATACTTTTCAGCACTAATTTTCAGCACCTTGCCTGAAATAGTTATTACAAATGGTGATTTTTCTAACTTAAAAATTTTAATATACTGTAGTTAAAATTTTGTCTTCTCTTTCATAGATTTTTCTTTTCTACTTTTTCTCTAAGGCTTTTCTCATTCAAAACATTAAAAATTTTCATGTTTACTTAAAAAAAAATCCCCAATGATAATTTTTGATGAGTACTTTCTAACATCCTAGGATTTAAAGATTGCCAAAAGCAAACTATCACTGGAGACCATCCAGGTTAACAAATTGCTTAAACATGAAAAAGCAAATTAAAGAAATTAAGGCATGCCATCAATTCAAAGCATCGCCTCCCTTCTGGACGGACGGCTCCTTCTGTTACCTCCAGTTATGTTCCATTCTTAGGGAAGAAACAAATCTTCTAAGGCCTTACTCAGAGATGGCAGCAGGGCTAAAAAAATACTCTTTGATGAAACCATGTCACTTTGATGATCAGACTGGGCAGAAGAAAAGATCTAAAGATCCAAGCTGCTTGGAAATTGGAGATAAAAAAGCAAGCAGAAAACTGGGAGATGTTATTTCAGTCACTATAAATATGAGATGTGATTCAGTTTGTTTATATAATCCAGTGCTATGCACTTATTAACTGGACTCTGAAAATACTTGTAGCTTGATAATGTGCTGCATATTTTATCATCCTCTGGATTAAGTTTGAATAAAATCATAAGAGGATTTGATATTTACTTTTCAAACCATATTTGAACCTACAAGTAGTTTGCAAGTTAAATTATGACTCAATTCGCTGCATAAATAAATTTGGGCAGTATTAGGAAAGAATCCCAGGGACACCACATGAGACCAAGTGTCTATCTGCTTTTTGTCTTGTACAATTTGTGATTGTTGCATACTTCAGCACTTGAAAAACTATGCCTCTGTGGAAAGAGGCCCTTCAATTCAATGTTGCCAGGAAACATCGTAACTGTTCTGCTGGATCTTGAGATTTCAATTCGTTTCTGGTGTAAACATAATGAAGAACAAGTGGATGTTATAATCATTTCTTGAAAAAGAAATACTAAAAGCTATTTAGAAATCTGCTTAAAATTTGCCAAGCAGTGTACACATAAGGTCTTGGAATACAGCAGAAATGGGCCATCCATCATTGTTCTTAAAATCTCAAATCTCAAATCTCAAAAATAATTGAGTTACCAGTTTGTCATATTTTCTGGATCATTTTCATACACATATATGACTTTTTATTTATTTATTTATTTATGAGACAGAGCCTCAAGCTGTCACACTGGATAGAATGCCGTGGCATCACAGCTCACAGCAACCTCCAGTTTCTAGGCTCAAGCAAGTCTCTTGCCTCCGCCTCCCAAGTAGCTGGGACCACAGGCGCCCGCCACAATGCCTAGCCATTTTTTGGTTGCAGCCGTCATTGTTGTTTGGCGGGCCCGGGCTGGATTCGAACCTGCCGGCTCAGGTGTGCGTGGTGGGCGCCTTAGCCCGTTGAGCCACAGGCGCTGAGCCCATATGTGACTTTTTAAAAAGCAGTCTTTTTTTTTTTTTTTTTTTGGTAGAGACAAAGTCTCACTTTATTGCCCTTGGTAGAGTGCTTTGGCATCACACAGCTCACAGCAACCTCCAGCTCCTGGGCTTAGCTGATTCTGTTGCCTCTGCCTTCCGAGTAGCTGGGACTACAGGTGCCAGTCACAGTGCCTGGCTATTTTTTTTGTTGTAGTTTGGCCGGGGCCAGGGTTCGAACCTGCCACCTCGGTATATGGGGCTGCCGTCCTACTCACGGAGCCACAGGTTCTGCCCTATAAGGCAGTCTTTTTAAAATAAAAATTAATTGTTACATATTGAATAAGAAAGAATGAAAGATAATGTCATGGAAACTAAGTTGCATTTTATGATTACTTGTATAGCATAAAAACTGAATTAGGATTTGAACTCTTACACCATTACATGTCTGATTGATGTCATTTAAAATTTTTATTTGATTTCTCCAAAATGAAACTCTAAAAGCACACACACAGTAACCAGGAAGTTTTAGTTATTACTTATAGCAATGTATAGAGACAGAGTTTCACTTTATTGCCCACAGTAGAGTGCCATGGTGCATCCACAGTAAAGTGCCATGGCGCATCAGAACCTGGGCGCATTCATGGAAGTCCAGTTGCCCAGCTCAAAAAGCAGTCTGCAAGATGGAGTCTAAGAAGCCGGGCTGAGGCAGTACAGCTGACCTAACCTGCTGAGC
>CAUYON010014711.1:0-46875 GCA_963573935.1 Arctocebus calabarensis | reverse complement strand
CTTGAGCCCAGGAATTGGAGGTTGCTGTGAGCTGTGATGCCATGCACTCTATCCAGGGTGACAGCTTGAGGCTCTGTCTCAAAAAAAAAGAGTAGAGTATAAATGTCTTAACATAACAATTAAGTAAGTGAGGTGAAGGCTGTATTAACCAGTTTGAGGTGAGCATTCCAAATTGTATATAAAATCAGCACATTGTACCCCATAAATGCAGTAATGTACAGTTATGATTTAATAAAAATAATTTTTAAAAGTAGAGTGCCCTTTAAAAAAGGGGAAAGGACAAATGAAACCCAGGTGGTATCATACACAAATTTCTACTACAGTTAGTTTCTGTATAACTACCATTATACATAAATAGAATTTTGAATCCTAAAATAACATCCTGAGGTTTTTGTTTCCAATATGCTCTATTTTCTATAATTTTTTTTAACTCAGTATTTTTCCCTTTTTAGTATGTTATTCTTCCATTTTTTTTTAACCAACTTGGGCTTTCTGAAAACTAGCTTTATTTGTGGTGAAGACACTGACAAATTCTCTAAGTTGTAACTGTTTCGTTTATAGACAGTAGAATGATTTATTATGCTTTTACAAAGCTCTTTCTGATGCAAAACAATGTCTTGAAGTTAAATAAAATTTTCTTATATTAAGACAATCCATGTTCATGTTCCAACCTAGACAATTTCTGGTTATTTGTGATGGTTGTCTTTGCTCTATTTGAACAGTCCTTAGGTGTGTATATGTAAAACTATATATATATATATGTTTATAATAAGGAAACTAAAATTCTATTTTTATCTGTCAGTGTCATAAATGGTGAGCAGTATAGGAAAAGCGTTATAATTCGTGAGCCAAAAAATACAATGGTTCTTAAGCATTATTTATTTTCTTATATGGCTTGAGAAACTATGCAAATCATTAAGTTCCCAGTTGGTTAATAGTTACAAGGTGGACAAGAACCAAGCAAGTTTGAAAAGACTGGCTTTTATTGCTATATAATGACTCAGCCCTACTATTTCCATAGACTTCCAGATCAAAGACCTATGTGAACCTTAGAATAATCCTAACCTTAGAATAATGCCCACTGCTATGATGAGCACAATTCCATCAGCCTAGGTTGTGGTTGTGTCTCCACCCAGGAGAAACATACAGAAATTTAACAAGAAACATACAACAATCCCCTCTTATTCATGGGGGATAAGTGTATGTTTCAAGACCCCAGGAGATGTCAGAAACCACAGATAGTCCTGAACTCTGCACATTGTTTTTTCATATACATACATATCTACCATAAAGTTACATTTCTAAATCAGGCACACTAAAAGATTAATGATAGTAATTAAGATTAAAGTAGAAGAATCATAACAGATACTATAATAAAAGTTATGTGAATATCACCCTTTTCCCCTTTTCTTTTTCTCAAAATATCTTAATATTTTCAGACCTGGGTTGATTGCAGGTGACTGAAACTTCAGAAAGTGAAACCTTGGAGGAGTGGGGAGCTACTGTAATTGTGTGCCAGTTTCAAGGCAGACCACTAGCCAGGCTTGGGTCTAAGGATGGACACAAACATGGCTTCTGCTCTTGTAACACTTTGATATGTTTTGAGGCTAAAATATATGGAGATAATTTTACTTTTACTATAAATAGCTAATTAAAGATGATGTAATGATAATTCAGTAGGAAAATGGTAAGAGGTATTAATGGTCTTGAAATTGGCAAGGGTATGCCTTTTAGAAAGAAAGAGGTAGGGTTTGTAATACCAGAGGTCAAGGTAGCTTACATACTACAGCCCCTAACCTGCATTTCACCAGATAAATCATTTAACTTCTGGCCAGAAGTTCAGCAAGAGGACAGAAACTGCTTTTTCCATCTGTACATTCCCATGTACGTTTTATGGCGGTGTGCTCCTTGTAACACACACATGCACACAAACTTCAGATAATGTTTGTTACTGAAATGAATACATTTGTTAAATACAGAGGTGGCATGGGGTGACCTATGCATACTTTTTCAGTTCTATCACTCAACAGTTCTTAAAGGATTTGGCATGACCCTGTTTTCCTGCATTATCTCTGAATCTCTTGCTTTCTTACACAGACAGGATGTTTGTGAGGAGACAGGCCCAGAAGCTGGACAATGGAAGATAATTCACCATTAACAAGAACTACAACTGTCTAAAAATGTCCTTTGGGGGAAAGGTCAGCTATTGCTGTGAGTAAATACACTTCCGCAGCCAAGTGAAATTTTCTATTTTATTTTCTCTGTTTCCTCCCTAGTTCTTCTTTTTGTTCTTTTGCCTTCACAAATGTTGCCTACTTAAGAAAACATGAAAGGTCAGAAGTGAGTGTGTGAAGCAGAGATGGTGCATTCCTTTTTCATTTGTATTTATAGAGCTAGGGAAGATTGAGCTAAAATACAAGTTGATCCATGTTATTGAGCTGTCAGGCTGATGCTGCGAGCATGAAGCTGCTATCTCCTTGTACAAGACTGCTGTGAGAGGGAAGGGATGTCATATGCTACTGGGAATAATGATTCAGAGGTAGTGGAAGAAAATGGGTGCGCATTAACAGGTCTGGTGATATGTTAACTGGTCAGTCACACTTAGGCAAAGAAGATTCGGCTCCTTAAAATCTCCTGCCAAGAAAGAAAAGAGAGGAGGAAAAAATGAGGGGAATTATACAAAAGAGACAGGGCAGCCAAACTCTCTAGCCACAGGAAATATTCAAGTTTAGCCCAAATAAAATAAAGACACACACACCTCTGAACAGGCACATTAGTATAATGAATTGCCTAGACACATATGAATCTATTTCTACCCAGGGTTAAGGACTAGCAGGCCAGGCTGATACTCAATTCATAGATGTTAGAATATCTGGCATGATGGTGGTTCTTTTATGAAATTTCATGATTTGTACTTCTTTAGCTGTCGTTGTGTTTCATTTAGCCACTGAAGTAAAAACAACAGTAGCTGCTAACTAAAAACTCACAGGCATATATGAAACACGGCCCTTGGTCATCTGGTGACTGTAATGATATTCAGCAATGAGGTATGCAGCACTCTTCTAGGATGAGTTTGTGAAATTAATTGTCAGGCCTCCTACAACAGCTCAGATGGCCATTCCGGAGCCAAAAGTTCCAAAACTGCTTTGAAGGTTGGAATAGGCACTAGTATCTGTGCATGGCTTCCCAAGGGGAGTACTTCAAAGGTCACTATAGTAATATTCGGAAATGAGCTAGGTAGCACTTTTTCTAGGATGAGTCTACAAACTTGATCGTCCAACTTCTATATGCACTAAGATTATGTTGATGAAAACTTTTAGTTACTCAATGACTTCTCTATAAGACTTACCAGTTAAGATGTGTTGTTATACAAATAAGTTAATTTATGACAGTAGTTACCAGGTCTTGGGATTTCTCAAACAAATAATATAAAAACCGTGACTATGTACACACATAGACAGTTACATAGTTTTCCACTTTTAATTCTGATAGGAAATAAAAATAAGAAATCATTATCATTAAATTCATAATTTTTATAGAACATTTTAATACAAAAAGTAGGAAGAATATATTCTCAGAATTAATGGCAGCTACCAATCAGACAAATTTTATTTGTGAAAAATTCATTACATCAACCTCATTTTCTTATGCCACAAACATTTGAAAAATTAATTATGGATTGGCACCAATCTTTGCATTGATATTTAGATATTGTGACCTATGGGGCAAGTGTTTAAGCTAGGATAAATTTATTTAGTCTCCTCTCTTTCTACTTCTTTTTGTGTTTTTTCTTGTCTTCTCTCTCCCATCTTTCTCTTCTGCTCCTTTTTGTCCTTTGTGTCTTTCATGCCTCAGGTTAAAATAGGAAGAACCTACACGTTCTTGTGCTTAAGTGATTGAAATATGTTCTAAGTTGCTATTCAATTGAGCAAAGGAATGAGCTTTCAGTAGTAGGCTGGGAAAGACTAAGTAGAAAATCAATTGGGATAGAGGGAGAAAAATGCTCATTGTTGAGGATAGGACTAAAGATCTAAGCATGAAGCTGGGGTAAACTTGTGAGACATTTTGGAAAACCAGATATCCGAAAACTAAGAATGAAAACCAAGGTGTGGAGAAGCAGATAAGCATCACAGACCAGGTGGGCGCCTAGGACATAGGGAGTGAAACACTAGAGCTGTGGGTTTTGATACCTATTATTTCTGATTTCTCAAGGTTTCAGGTATTTTTGATACTCTTTCCTTTTTTGACAATGACTTCTCCGTATCTAACAGCTCATAAAATCAACTGTGTCTATTGGAACAGAAATGTCAAAATATAAATTCTCCCATGTTTTTAATTAGCACATATTTTGCTTCCTAAATGATACTGTAGCTTAAGAAAGTTCTTATTTTTTAAAGGAGAACTTTAAGAAAGTCCTAAATTATTTTCTGTGTAAAGGCATGTGCTCACTCATCGTTCATTGCCTTCAAAATTACATTAAGAGGAAATGAGCCCAAAAGCTTTGGTTATATTTTTATTGTAATTTAGTTTGTTAACCTTTTATGATTTATAAAAAGTCTGAGTAGCCTGAGAGTCTTCATAAGTTATTTCTCTTTAACACAGCAGTTATTTTCCACTGACTTCTGGAATGTTCCCATTAGATATTACATGGGGATGGTGACATTCAGCTACCTCAACTGGTTAACCTACCTTACTCCCAACCCTTCCTGATTTCCCCCTTTTCAGCGACTACTACTTCTTTCCTTCTTCAACATCCATAGATGAAAGTTCACACTTCACTTGGACTCCTCACTCCCTGCATTCCCAACCGACATAATTTGTCATTATGTGAGCTCAATTCTGTTTGTGTAACATTATTTCAGTCACTTTCCCTCTCTGCATTTCTCCTATTTTGACCCTAATTCAGGCCACGACTTTCTCTTACCTGCATTTGGTTAATGTTGCTTATTTTGGGTTGTTTTTTTCCTCCTTCAATAGACTAACTCTTGTATGAATTTCCCTGAATTTCAAAAATGTTCTGACTCCAATGTTTCCTCATTGTCTATGAAACAAGACTCACATTTATCAGCCTACTACTTCATGTGATGGATTTTATTATTTTTATTCTCATCATTATACAAAACAAATATGCTTTTATTTTTCATCTTACCCCCCAAAATGCAAAAGAATGGAAAATCCAGTATGGGTCAACTGACCTCCCTGCCCCCATCCCTGTCTTCTTTCACCAGAGTAGATAGGTCCATCATCTAAAAATACAAATGAAATCATCCCTCTCTTCTGCTCAGACTCCCCAAATAGCTTCCTAATTGCCTCTGAGTAAAAATTAATGAACTTGGTGTATCCCACAAGGCCCTACATGAACTGTCCTCGTCTCTGGTTGCCCCTGTCAGGTTTCAAAGAAGTTGCCTATATCTTAAAATGTTGGGGTTTCAGCCTCCTGGGTCCTCAGTTCTTAGAGTGCTCTTGGTCAAAAAATGACCAGACACACCAAAGTAAAGCAAGCATGAAACAAAGTTTGTTGAGGAAGAGAAAGATAGATTTACAGAGTAAGATTAGGTTTACTTGGTGAGATATGTTTGCCATAGACTGTGAACAGGCCTCCATTGTGGGAGGGTATGGGCTGCAATGATAATCAGTCCTAAGGCTGCACTTTGAAGACTACGTTGCATCTGTTGCTGGGTTAGAGAGTCTTCTCCATCCTTCTGCAGTTGGCACACTAAGTTCTAATTGGTAGATTGGTAGGGTGATCTCTCCTCTCACTTGGACAGAATTAAGGTGGGTGGTAACAAGAAGGGGCTTATCTGTGTTCCCAAGAGAACTGTTCTAACTACCTACCTAACACTCCCATTCACTGTCCAGAAAGATTACTCTTCCATCAGGACTTGCTTCCACTTTCAGGCATTTAGGATGACTTGCTTGCCCTTCCTTCCTCCCTTCCTCCCTCTCTTCCTCCCTGAAGGAAATTTGAAATATTTTTACCCCAAAATATGTCATTTTGACATATTGGATTGACTGAAAAAGCTTCGAGGTGTTTCTGACCATCAGTGCCCTGCCCATCCACTCTCCCAAAAGTCTTTGAAATTTCTTTATGTGTCTAAGATCCAGATCCACCTAAGAAACCAGCTGTCTTTGCTTCTTCTCCCTGTTATTTCAATCCATTTTGGGGGGGGGAAAAAGACAAGAAATGTAGCCACACCTGGCCCAATCCATTTGAAAAATAATACCTGTCTATTAGGTTAATTTAGTTTACAAAGATAATCATTCACCAGTCATTCTGTTTCTCCCCAACCATTTGGTCTCCCCAGTATCTATTCATAACCATTGATTGCCTCTAAACAGAATTACCTGCGTTTCTCATCTACCTCCCCTCTAAAATGAGAATATACAAACATTTGGATTCCATTGGAATGTTGGGTAATTACTCTATGATTATCCTCATGAACACAGTAAATAAATTTGTAATCCCTTTCTCTTATTAATCTGCCTTATTATGAGTTAACCTTTCAGCAAAACTTCTGGGAGCAAAAAAGTTTTCCCTTCTCTCTGTCCCTCCCTCCTTTCCTTCCTTCCTTGTTTCCTTCTTCTTGTTCTTTTTCTTCTGATTAGGATTTTTTCACTCATATGGAACCATATGATCAGCTCAGGTTTTGATTCAAACATCATTGTTTAAAAATGACATCTCTCATTTAATTCTTTGCCCTCAAATTATATTTTTCTACTTTTTGTGTTCTTTTTAAAATAATTTTTTACTATAATACATATTTAAAATTACATATCTTGTGTAATTTCTTCCAACACCCCAAACCAATGGCAAGGATGTTTTTTTCATGACCCCAGAACCTAGCACAGATTCCAGCCAGCACACATAGGGTATTCAATAATTAATAGCTGAATGAATAAATGCTCTACTCTTCACCCTTTGCTCTGGAAAAATGTACATATCCCATTACCAGACACACTCTGTGAGTTTTCTTTTCTTCCCTTCTTTGGTTTGGCACCCTTCTTCCTTTGCCTGAAACATCGTTCATCCTTTTCTTAAATTTCTGCAAGGCCTTCTCTTGTACCCTTTCTGTCTCTTCAAAAAAATTACATTGCTTATTGCAACTTTTCAATACCCTTTCAACCACACAAATATTCAGCTTTATTCTGATTCCTGTCATAAATTGGTCACAGCTGGAAGTAATCTCATTCCTCTCTGAACACTGAGCACCACTAACCTTCTAGCAAAGTGCCCAGTTTTCAGAAGCTCTTGGCCCTATCTCATTAACCCACTCACAGTCCTGCATGAGTCAATGACTGTGTCCTTGGTCTAGGTGCCCTTTAGGTTTGAGTCCATTATTACACTATTATATCACTTGCCTGGGTTTATCCTTCATTTTCTTTTCATCATTCTTTTCATTTCTTTTGATTTTGTAACCTAAACTTACAGAGAGTGCCCCTAGGATCTTTATGTACTTCTATTTCTTCAGTTGCTCACTCTCTTTCTCTCTCTTATTGTAATAATTGACTATTGAAATGGTTTTTAAACTGTGGTCTTCAGAGAGTTGGGATTTTGCCAAATTTCTTATAGTAGAGATAAGGGGAGGAGGAGTTAAAAAGATAAAGTTCCTAGAACCTTTTTGCAGCCCCACTGCCACCTGTTTCTGCCATAACTGTTCAATCCATATGTACTAGGAATGTATACACATGTGCATACAAGTGCATGCACACATAGACACTTTTTCTTTGACAAACTGATTCTATTTTCAAAGACATTTTAAAAAATAGATTATATGATTGATATTAGCCCTCACATTTTTAGTTTTTTGTTTCCTTTTGAACCAAATCCCAGAGCCCCATTTATGATTCCTTTTTTGGCTTGATGAGCTACAAGTTATGCTCATTGTCTAGGTCCAAGTTCTTCCAAATAAAATCATAGGTAATCGAGCCACAAAGATAGATGCTTTTTGAACATCTTGTACAGCATTTTCTTTTTTACAGACGATGAAAATAGGCTCTAAGTAGGATTGATTTGTTCACATTCATATAGTTACTTAGTAACTGAAGTCAAAAGATGAAAAATCAGAAATGGATTTCAAGAAAAATGCATACTCTATAGACCCCATCTTGCCAATAACCAGTATTTTCTTTTACCTTAAGTTAGAATGAACTATTCCTTTGTCCACTGAGAAGACTTGCTTTAAGTTAAATCAAGGATTTGTCAAATATTCTGCCTATAACAAGGTAAGGTTCCTCATAGTAATTTTCATAGCAAAAAGATTTCTACTCATGTTTTTAAAGGCTGTTTTATGGTGATATAGCAGACTTTTCACTGCCTGTGAAGGAGAACTACCTAGGAGATTCTTGTGGAAGAAATGTTACCTATCAGCTCCAAAAGAATCAAAATTAAAGAATCAGCAAGGTCTAATAGAAAAATCATGAACTTCAGAAACCTCCACATGAACTTAATCTTCTCCTGTGTCCTCTATTGCATGTGACCTTGGGGAAGCTACTTAATATTTCTGAGCTTTGATTGATGATCAAACTTTAAAATGGTAACAATAATAGTATTTTATATAGATTGAATAAATTCTATAAGAGACACTGCTTCAGAATAGTCTCTTAATAAATGGTAGGTATTGGTAATTGAGTAATGTAACTAGACTTATTAATATAAAATAAGCACAGAACACATTACATTATTAATATGACTTCTCATGTCAGACATACGGACTCAATGATCTTACCTGGCTCTGCTATAAATAATGGCTGCATCAATTGTATATTTATGATGAAGCTCTAAAAGCTCCTGATCCCACACTATTACATCTTCCTCTGCTAGCGTTAATGAGAAAGTGCTGGGCACACAACCTAAACCATGCTTTTGTTTCCCTTTTTTTCAATTGATAAAATGTGGCATCTATTATGTAATATTTGTGGCTTGCAACCTTGTATAGATCTTTTGATGATGCGTGGCTATGTTTTAGTTTATTTACTTAGTGTATACAGAAGGAACAAAGCAGACCAGTCTACCCATGCTCTCTCTTCTTACCTGTGCCCTCTCTTCATCTGAGCCAAAATCAAAATGCCTCAGTGAGATTAATGTGATTTATATGCAGATTCTTGGAAGGAGGGAGGAACTGCTGACCTCCTGTTCCACTGCCTGGAATCTCCTTGGACTCTGAAACAGGGAGTTTAAAATATTAATGCCTTGAATAATAAATTAGTGTACATGGTAAATGAGGTATGAGCACAACAATTTTAATTAGTTTTAGGCACATTTTAATGATTGTTTGGCCATTAACTCTAGTAAACATAAAAATGCAGGGGGGAAAGATGCATGAGCTCCTTATTACTCAGCTTTGTTTTAAATGAAGCCTTTGCAAAGATGTATATCATTTTAATTTTGGTTCCAGAGGCTTTTATGTAAATTAATTGCATTGGAGAATTGGCAAGAACATTTTATTCAATTTGGAACAGCAGTGATTATAAGCTTTACATTAATATAACAACAATTTAACAATGGCTGATAGATGGGCCACAGCCATGCAATTATCAAAAGTGAGCCACTCTCTTGATCTCTAATTAGGTCTATAAGCAAATAGAGTTTTGCCGGCACTAATTGCCATATTAAAGCTGGCAGTGAGGTAGCGAGTGAACTCGTGTTAAGGTACCATTTGCCAAAGATTTTTCCATTTTCTGATTTAATCAAATATATAATTCAATTAGTACATTGTGGAAATAGACATTCAAGTAAATTGGAAAGCATTCTCCTCTTTGCTCTATACAACCATGTATCTTGCTAACTAGAGACGTCAGTGCTTCAAGTTCAAAACATAAGCATTAGGTTAAACATATGACCACTGTCCTCACTGCCTGTTCCAATGCCCATCTTCCAACAGCTCTACCTGGTCCCCAGAATGCCTGGTGCCATGTGCCCAACAACGTGTGGATGGAGGAAGATGTACAATGCTTTGACTTGGTGTGTTCCATTTTAGTAGAGATTAAAAAGCACTCAAAGGGGATTTGGAATGCATTCGAGCACCAGGCTAGATATTGTGGGACCAATTTTTAAAAAACCTTCCTGTCTTTGCCTAAAAGCTGGGCCCATTATGTTACAAAGACTATTTGTTTTATTTTCCACTCTGACTTATTCCAATGTGAACATCAATAACATTTAAAGGGGAAAGAGATTTTCATTTAAGCAGTGAGGCAAGTTTAAACCAAATCTAGGAAAGGCAATTTTCTGGTGAGGAAACTGTAAGAAAAGGTCAACCCAGAGAGAGAGCTGAGAAGGTGGATTTTAGGTATTCTCTCTACATACTTAAAAAGTAAGTGTATGAGCAGATTCACAGATGATTATCTCAATTTAACCATTACATGGAGTATGCATATATCAAGACATCATGTTATATACCGTAATTATAAATAACTTGTATTTATCAATAAAAATACCAAGTGGCTGTGCTTTTCTAGAAGAAAAACTGACTTTTTAGATATTCTCCTAATTTCAAAGAACGAATACTCCTACCCCCATCCAAAATAGAAATTAGTAGGCTTGGTATGGCAGAGAACTTAATATAATCTTATCAAGGAATAATTTGAAATGTTTGACAAGGTCTTTTGCACCCATAGTAACATCCAGGTAGATAAATAAGACATAAAGTCCCCAAAGGACAGAATTTTATTTTTCTGGATTGGGATTCATTGCGGGTACAAAGAATCAGGTTTATAGTGATTGCATTTGTTAGATGAAGTCCCTCTTATAATTGTATCCCGCCCGCAGAGTTGTGATCATGATCCCCCATTCTTCTCCCTCCTGCACTTTTCCCACATGCTCATTACCCTACCCACCCCCAGATTAATTTATCTACCGTCCTCATGTTAGAATTGAGTACATTGGATTCTTGCTTCTTCATTCTTGTGATGCTTTACTAAGAAGAATGTGGTCCATCTCCATACAGGTTAATACAAAAGATGTAAAGTTTACATCTTTTTTAGTGACTGAATAGCATTCCATGGTATATATATGCCACAACTTGTTAATCCATTCCTAGGTCGGTGGGCATGTAGATTGTTTCCATATTTTTGGTGATTGTAAATTAAGCTATAATAAATACTCTAGTGCAAATGTCCTTATAATAACAGGATTTTTTTTCTTCTGCGTAGATGCCTAGTAATGGAATTGCAGGATCAAATGAGAGGTCTAAATTGAGTTCTCTGAGGATTCTCCATACTTCCTTACAAAAAGGCTGTATTAGTTTGCAGTCCCTCCATCAGTGTAAATGTGCTCCCTTCTTTCCATCTATGCCAACACCTAGAGGCAGACTTTGTGAGGTGGACCATTTTCACTGGGGTTAGGTGATATCCCAGGGTAGTCTTGATTTGCATTTCTCTTATGATTAGGGACAATGAGCATTATTTAATATGTTCATTAGCCACTTGTAAAGAACAGAATTTGAAAGCAGGGAATAATTATTTGTGCAAAAATTTTTTAAATGGGTGGCGCCTGTGGCTCAAAGGAGTAGGGCGCCGGCCCCATATGCCAGAGGTGGCGGGTTCAAACCCAGCCCCGGCCAAAAACTTCCCCCCCCCAAAAAAATTTGAAATATTCACACCATTGTATAGAGCAGCACCTTGAAACATATGTGGCAGTTAGAAAGATATATGTTCTTTTCTCTTTTATGGGTTTAGGGAAACATTGTCACTAATAATTACTATTTATTTATTCTGGGAAGTTGCATGCATCTATGTTTGCATAAATTTGACCTTAACAGTTGTTCATTGGACAATTAAGTAGATGAGTTCATGTACCTACCCATAACACAGAGAGAGAGAGAGATCTCAAAGAAGGATCCGTCTCACTGTTTCCTTGGCAGAAATAGAGTATATCATTCTGAAAGGGCAATGTTCTCCTCTGAGCTATTCCTGAGACTTGAGGTATGGATGACCAGCTGTGACAAAGCCTGACCTACCCCTGTTCATTCCCTTGTCTTACCAGCCCAAACTTAGACTTGTTCAACTTACTGCCACCCTCGGGAAAAGGGTAGAGCTCTCAGGAAGTGGGTATCCATTACACAGTGCAGATTAGAAGAGACGGAAATGACCTTCTAGAAAAAGAGATGAAAGCTATGAGCCAAAGAGACAGATCATTGTCCTCAGGAGAATATCAAGGATAGGTTTCACATGTGCTTCTCAAAACTCTTTGTAGGCACACAATTTGAATTCTTCTCCTTTGTGGCAGTACACCCCAGTGATGCCAATCCTTTGGTAAAATCATTAACACTCACATAGCCATGGAGGACTGTGTCATGGGGAATAAAACAATAGAAAGAGCCTAGGATAGGATGGCTTCTCCTACATCTTGTGGTCTGGTACTGTGAGGAGAACACTGAATCTTGTCAAGGGCCTGTGTCCAGAAAACCTTACACATGCTAACTGGAAATAGAATGATGACCTGTCATGTAACTGGAAGAGGCAGGGAGCAGCTTCTGGAAGGGCCTTGTGCTGGTCCACTGGAGTCTGGTCACTTCGGCAGGTGGTTGGGGAGAAGGAAGACACTGTGCTTCTATTTGGTTTACACAACCTCTGAGTATGTGTGAATGTCTGTGTGTGTGTGAACCAGAAAGAGCACCTGATTAGGGATAAGTACAATCCAAAGTGTTATCCAAACTTAAGAACTGTTCACAGAGTTATTATTATTTTCTCATGGTGGACATTGGTGACTAGGAAATGGATTCTATTTCTTACCTGATAAAAATTCAGGCAATTTATTCTTCATGATAACTAAGGAATTGTTCCCTTTATACTTTCATAAAGATTTTAAAAATAGTTTATCTTTTGACTTGCCCACTGATGCTAGAATCTATGTCAAACATATGTATGTATATACATGTATATATGTATGTATATATCTTTAATTCTCACAGTATCACTAAGTTGTAGATATTGCTATCTCTATAAATGAACTGAGGTGAAAAGAGGGTCCATAGCTGTTTCAGAAAATGATGAGGCCAACATATAAGGTCAGAGTTGGTTGACAGTCCAATTCAAACTTCCTCTTTTGAGCACATTGTTTTGCTGTGGCTGGAGGCACATCACATCCTTAAGAAGATTGTGCCTGCAATGGTATATAAATGGGAGCAAAACCTTACTCTTCTGTCTGCCAGCAATAGTGCTATTCTTCCCCAGAGGTAAACAGAGGCCCCAGCGGTGACCTAAGAAACCCAACATGCTTATCCTTCCCTTAAGCCTGCCAGGAAGTCTAAAAATTCAGTACTCTAAACATCTAACAGCTTGAAGCGAGGTTCTCAATCTCCAGTACTGATCTGTGGCCTATTAGGAACTGTGCTGCACAGGACCAATTCCTGAGCTCTGCCCAGATGCATGGAAAAATTCTCACTGTAACATTCGTTGCCTCATGCCAAGGAAAGTGGTTGTTGTCACAACACTTGTGTGACATATGTCTTACTGACATGTTGGTTTAGCTTACTGGAAAGAACACTATCTCACAATGGTCGGAATAGCCAGCCAGGTTCTTGGGCTAAAATTTAGACTCATTCTTGATAAAAGAATAGTTTTCAATTTTTTCTCATGTTATAAAGTTCAATATGTGTTTAATGTTACTCAAATTGAGATTTGGTGTCTTTTGTGTAATGCCCTGACCTCTATCAGATCAATGAACCTGCATGTTCATCTCGTTCCTGCATATGATGAAGAGCAGCTTCTGCAGCAAATGGGAGAGGAGGGAACATGATTGTGGTGAGATCTCTCAGTAGGGACAGGCAGAAGAATCATCTATTGGTGTGGGAGGGAAGTTAGACACCGTGGAATGCAACTCTGGGCTCCCAAGAGAACACATGATGGCTCTAGCTGCAGAGAAGATGAAATGCCAGACAGTAGAGCAATGTGTGCATGAGAAACACTGGCCAGTGAGGAAAGAGAGATGATGGGCAAAGAGACAGCTTAGACTTTGAAGTGGTCATGCCTGGTAATAATGCCCAGGGGGCGTAGAATTATAGAGTGCTCACTCTGAGTTTCAGTTCTGTTTTTTCATTTTCATTTTTTTTTAGTTCTATCTTGCTTATTCTCTGCTTTTTCCCCCCACAGGTCAAGGTCCACCTTGACCTGTGGACTGGTAATAACTTGCATGGTAAGAAATCTCTAATGCTAGAATTAGCCAAGAGGTCAAGGTGCCACTGGAAGTTGGGCTGCTGAGCTTCATGCCTCCCATTCTAGCCTCATGTTAGCACTTCATAGTTCTAGCAAGGTCTTCACCCCCAAATCCTATTGCCAGTTTATTGTTAAGAGAGACATGCACCAATGGGCAAAGGCTAAATGGACATCTTTCACATCTTAATGTTCTTGTCCTTAATTAATAGTCTAGACTTTCAGGCTTTTATGTGTTATATTTAACTGAATTTTGTAATTGGCTTTGCACCTCAGTGAGGTTTGTTGCCCCTTCTTCATCCAGAAAAGCAATCAGTTCATAATTATTTCTCATTCCCCCTTCTTTCCCACTTCCTTGGGATAGCCGCCATGTATTTGAAGGCATTAGTACAATGAAAATAGTCCAATGAGATCATAAGCCAGGCACCGCTTAGTGCCCGCAGAGTACATGGAGCTTCACTAAGTCAGCTGGCACTTACTTAGTGAGAGGATTATTGAATTTATTAAGCATTTGGCCCAATGCAGCTCCTAACAAATGCATTTTGAGGATATGACAGTCCTGGTGAGTGAGTTAAAGACTCATTATTCAGACTGCTAGTGTCTTCGCATGAAAACTATGATTCTTGTCAAGTCCATTAGCTGCTTTACAAAACAAGAGCTGTCGTTTCATTAAGCGGCTCCACACATATCAACAGCTCCAGGGTGAATTCCGGTCACTTCTTGTCTATGTCACAATTCTGTTGGAAGCTGACATCCCCCAGTGCATGCCAGCAGCCTGCAGGTCTCCCCTGGATAAGGATATGCCATGAGTCTGAGGAAGCGCAGGTGACTTAACAATCATAGAAAGTTAGATTTTTAAAAATTTGTTTCTCTCATCTAATCATCTTAATTCATTCAGAAGAAAAGAAAGAACAAAATAAAAAGAGAAACTAGAGCAGTAAGTGGGTTAACCCAGCCTACTCTTTAGTTAAGGGCCGCACAAGGAGAAGGGATCAGATTGTTCTCCAGTCCAGAGTTCTTCCTGGGAAGCCACACACTGCTCTACTAATAGCCTTTGTATGCTAATTTCCTTTTATCTCCAAATACTTAGTAAATACTCACTGAACCCTTGTTTTATTCCAGGTACTATTTCAATGCTGGAGCTATGTTAGTAAGTAAGACTTAGTCTCAACCTTTTTGGAACTTCATTTCTAGCAAGACAGATCAACTAATCAAGTTAAAAGTGTGATATTATATAATGCTAAGTAAAATCGGCTGGGGTAACAGGTATGGAGAATAATTAAGTGCCCTTTATGATAAGAGGTGAGTAAAAGTTTCTTTGAGGCTATATTGCAAGAGCAGTGATCTGGAGAGGTAAATTGCAAGGGCCTGAGGCAAAAATAAATGTTATATGTTAGTGTTCACAGATTGACAATGAGGCCAGCATTTCCAGAGCTGTGAGGATGCTGAGAATAGCAGGAGATGAGTACATATTTACAAATAATGATCATTTCAAGTTCCTATATGAGTGGAATTGCAATTCCAGGGAATGCAGAAAAGGAATATTTATTTATCCTATCAAGAAAATGGATATGTGACTACATCATACGGAAATATTCAATTTTCTCAATGTAAAAGAAAAACCAAATTCAGTACAACCAAGGATCCGAGGAGGCTGATGATACATCTTAATTTCAGCCTATACCGACTGAGCACTGCCCATGTGCAAGGCACACTGTGGCACAGCACAGATGGACTTCTTTTCTTACATGAGTGGGAAAAAATAGAACAAGTAAAAGAAAAGATTAATACAATGGAATATGGAGTGCCGTAGAATATGTCAAAAGTGCTGAGGAGTTTGTGTGGAAGGATGAAACATAGCTTGCTGGAGGATGCAGACAGGTGACCAGCAAACTGGATTAATCAAAGACTAAGAGGCTGACAGGCGGAGACAGGTGTCCAAAAGCACTTTGCATGCTGTGGAAACAGCATCAGTAAAGGTTAAAAAAGTGGAGAATTCAGAGCCGTGTCTTAGATCAAGAAATCCAGCTTGGTTAGAACATAGAATAAAGCTGAAAGATAGTATAGAGGTTTAATGCTTTAGCTAGTAACATAAACCCTAATTAAAACATATCTATTAAAGGTTTTGTATCAGAGGGGCTGAGATGACAAAATAACTGGATTTCCCTTATTTCTTTCCACAGTTGTCATTGAGGAATTCAAATGTGTTTGTGCTTTTCAATTTTTTTTTAAGCTTTGGAATTTTTTACCCATTGAAACCTGTCAAAAGACCACTTATCTATAGACAGGTAAAAACAGAACTTGTTTGTCTTGAAATGGGATAAGAATTCCTGACCTCTTAACTCCTTTCTTCACTTCTGAGGATTCCCTCATGGCACTTTTCAGGGAAACTCAGGGCCAGGAGAAACATTCGAAAACACTGAGCCAACCTTCCTGATTCTACTTTCACTTTCTCACCAACTTTTTTTGTAAAATGCTGCATTACCTTCTTGTCTTAGAAGGGCTTCCTTTCACAAATCAAAAAACTGTCAGCACACACACTCCTGCACACCCACCTGCTTTAATGCTTGAGAGTGATTTATGAAACGCACTGCTCTTGATAACTGAGGCCACGCAGAGAAGAAAAGTCACTTAGGTCACCAGTTTACAAGAGGCTTCAGAATCTTAGGATCGTGCAAATGGATTTTTCAAAGAGATTTCACAAACTCTAGAAGACAGCAGGAAATTTCAGCCAAGAGTTAATACGATCTATTCTTTGTAAAAGGCTGTTTGCCTAGCAGGATCTCACTCATGTTTGTACAAACATCCATCTTCTGAGTACCTGAAAAGGGAAGTGAGGGTGAGGTCAATAGTCATCTTCATTGGCAGATGAGGGTTTTATAAAGAGCAGAAATGAACTCGGTCTCACCTACTTCCCTGAGATACACATCTTCATTCAGAGACTGGGTGTGAATTAGCAGCCGAACATTGATGTATGCTTTAATCTGTTCAAATTTGTCGCCTGGATCAAAAAGAGAAGAATTTGAAGAATTTCTCAAATTTGAAGAGTTTTCACAAGTATTATTCTTGCTGTTTTCCTCAGTTTCTTCTGTATACTAACAAAATGTTTGGCTTCCCTGAAGAATTCAAACACCTCTCTTAAAAAACAGATGCCTGTTGTGGTTGCTATCAATTTGGGGTTCCTGCAGAACACTCTTTTACATACCATCCTCCTCTGTGGAGTCCATATAAAACTGAAGAAGTGCCACGAGGAGACGATATAACTTCATGTGACAGTCGGGTTCAATCCACTGTGCCTCACTCAGTTGGTTTTGTCGTTCACATGAACAAACATACTCTCCATTATAGTTGAGTATCCAAAATTTATTTTACCAGCTTCCAATGCTGAAGTAGAAAGATGGCTTGAGGAATTAACCCCAGGATGACTCTTCACTGATATGAGCCTTCTCAGGTCAGTATTAATCCAATCAGCCCCAAAGAGCAGAATTTATGACCTATGTAGCTTTGAGTTGTTTATTCCAGGATTAAGCTTACATCTGACTTGGGAAGTTATTATTCTGTGTTTCCAAAGATGGATAAGAAAGTTTAAATTAGAATGAAGTAGTCCAAGGAAGAGCACATAAGCGCTTGTGTTTTGCTTCTCCTAAACAGTATAGATAAAATCAGAAATTTTGGGCTCAGGCTTTGGCTTAATTAGTTATTAATTCCATGATATTTTAGCTAAGTTAAGTTTCATGAGCACCTACTTGTACACATTATATGATTAAATCATATGAACCCACTTGGAAACATCTAAAACTTATGCCCTTTAGTCAGAAGACATTTAAACGTAAGAAAAGTGTGGTCATAACATTCTCAAGCACCTTTCACCCCCACATCAGATGTTTAAACTGAGTCACTCATACAATCTCCTGTCTCACTTCAAATGAGTAAAATAGCCAGAAGAGTATATGAATGAAGTAGAAAAAATAAGGTGTCCTCACTGAATGGCTGCAGGTCTCACCAGAACTTGCCGACACAGGCAGGAAACTGCGGCACTTAGGCTACGCAGATGAGACATAGCAAAGTGGAAAACAGAGCATTGTCACCTGTTGATCCTCACAAAGGAAGAGTGGAAGGCTGACCAAAAGCTCCATGAGTGGCCCTTATGTTATCCTTGACCATGCCTCTCAGAGACCTCCTGGTGTGTGGGCATGTGGGACGGAAGTGTGGAAGCACGGAGGAGCCCCAGAGCCCCTGGTTCCTCTAACTAGCATATCCACATTATCAGTTTTACATAATGAGATCCCAATTTTATTCTTAAAAAGAAGAATGTATTAGAACCTCTGTTAAGTTGACCACCCATGGGACTATAACAAAATAGTTAATATACGGAGGTGGTCAACATAAGGCATTAGGCCTGTTGTACTGACATGTACGTGTGGTGAATGTCCAGTCTGCAAAAATTAGGTCAACTTAAGGAAATGGTAAATGTAGGGAGGTGGTCAACTGTGAAGATTCTACTGTTATTGCTGTAGTTTAGACTTGGTTTTTGTGGCCCCATTGAATCTCAAGTTGAAATTTGATCCCCAGTGTTAGGAGGTGTTTAGACTATGGATGGATTCCTCATGAAAAGTTCAATGCCATTCTCCAGGAAGTGAGTTCCCACACTTAGGTCCCTGGAGAACTAGTTTTTTTAAAATCAAATCATAGCTGTGTACATTAATGCAATCATGGGCTACAATGTTCTGGTTTTACATACAATTTGAAATGTTTTCATCAAATTGGTTAACATAGCCTTCATGATATTTTCTTTGTTATTGGGTTAAGACATTTATATTCCACACCTAGTAAATTTCACATGTACCCTTGTGAGATGCACTGTAGGTGTGGTCCTACCAATTGCTCTCCCTCCACTCATCCTGCCCTCTCCCATCCCCTCCCTCTCCTCTTTCCCCTTCTTCTTGGGTTATAATTGGGCTATAGCTTTCATAAGAAAGCTATAAAGTGATTTCATAGTAAGACTGAGTACATTGGATACTTTTTTTTCCACTCTTGAGATACTTTGCTAAGTAGAGTATGTTCCAGCGCCATCCATGTAAACATGTAACAGGTAAAGTCTCCATCTTTCTTTAAGGTCGCATAATATTTCATGGTGTACATGTATCACAATTTATTGATCCATTAATGGGTTGATGAGCACTTGGGCTTCTTCCATGACTTATCATTATGAATTTGGCTGCAATAAACATTCTGGTACATATATCTTAGTGATAATGTGATTTTTGGTCTTCTGGATGTATACCTAGTAGAGGAATTGTAGGATCAAATGATAGGTCTATTTTTAGGTCCCTAAGTGATCTCCAAACATCTTTCCAAAAGGAATGTGTTAGTTTGCATTCCTACCAGCAGTTTACCAGTGTTCTCTTTTCTCCACATCCATGCTAACATCTCTGGTTTTGGGATTTTGTGATGTGGGCTAATCTTACTGGAGTTAGATTGTATTTCAAAGTAGTTTTGATTTGCATTTCTCTGATGATTAAGGAAGATGAGCATTTTTTCATGTGTCTGTAGGCCATGCACCTGTCTTCTTCAGAGAAGTTTCTCTTCAAGTCTCTTGCCCACCCTGAGATGGGATCACTTGTTCTTTTCTTGCTAATAGGTTTGAGTTCTCTGTGGATTCTGGTTATTAAACCTTTGTTGGAGATATACCCACAAATATTTTCTCCCATTCTGAGGTCTGTCTGCTTGCTTTACTTACTGTGTTCTTGGCTGTGCAGAAGCTTTTTAGTTTGATCAGGTCCCAGTAGTGTATTTTTGATGTTGCTTCAACTGCCCAGGAGGTCCTCATAAAATATTCACCCAGCTGATTTCTTCAAGAGTTTTTGCCACACTTTCTTCTAGTATTTTTATAGTTTTATGTCTTAAGTTTAAATCTTTAATCCAGTGAAAGTCTATCTTAGTTAATGGTGAGAGGTGTGAGTCCTGTTTTATTCTTCTACAGGTCGCAAGCCAGTTCACCCAGCACCATTTGTTAAATAGGGAATCTTTTCTCCACTGAATGTTTTTAACTTCCTCTCTTGCTTCTGCTCTCTCACTATGAGATCGCCCCCTGCCGGCTCCCTTCATAAGAGGAAGCTTCCAGAGGCCCTTGCAGAAGCAGACACTGGAGCTATGCCTCTTGCATAGCTTGCAGAACCATGAGCCAAGCAAATTTCTTTTCTTTATAAGTTCTTGGCCTCAGGTACTAATTCATAGCAAGGCAAACAGACTAGGCTACTAATAGTAAAAAAAATACTCTAAAGCAAAGCTGTCCATTCTTCACTCATCACCTGAATACCACCATTGACAGGCTATCTCACTGCTTCTTGGGACAGTTCTTTGTCTTTAGGGATACCTTTGACTATTAGGAAAGTTATAGTCCATTGAAAAGAAATCTCCTGTACTTATTCATCTAATTTTTATCATTCATGCGTGGTACCTGCAGAAACTATCTATGTCCTCTTTTCTATGATAGACTTTGAAGTATTTGAAGTCTGCCAATTTTCCATTTCTCCATTTCTTCTTGCTGTCAGACACCCCAGTGTCAGTGCCTTTTCAGATGACATGGATCCAGTCTTCTCACTGCTCTGCTTTCTGTAATATGGAACATCCTTGGTTTGTGTGGATGTCTATAGGTGCTTACGTGAAAGGAGTCCTACTGATCCAACACATGCTGGAGTATTGCCTCCTTGATTTGAATGGATTTAGGTAAATATTTGCAATCCAGAAATCCATCAGGTTCAGTTTTTTGTTATGATCTCCTATGGTTTTTCACCCCAAATCTCAAGCCATAATCCACAAATTTTGGGGAAGTTTAATATCTTCAGAGGGAATTCTAGAAAAAAACAAGACTTCTACAATAGTGATCACCACTGACTCTGCGCATCTCTTCACTTTAGATTTGAGTTACATAATTGTCTTAACAGCCTTTTAATGCCTATGCTTTGTTGCACCCTCCTTGATACAAACTTAGCACTTTTATCATTTTCATCTCATATTTCTACATCAAAACACATGTAAATTTGTTTGCATCAAACTTTACTTATGATGTCATCAGATTGAGGGATTTTTTTTCAAACACAGTAAATTTCCTGAAAGGTGATTTTGTTGTTTGGTTGGTTGGTTGGTTGGTTGAAAAACAGCCCATTGGCCATTTCCAAGGAACCTTCAGCCTCTGGGTCCTGCTGTGACCTCTTTCCCTTCTCTCCTCTTTGCCTTCATCTTTTCAGCAGCAAAGCCACATAAACACTCATTTTCTTCTTTAGAGCAATTTTGTTCTCTTTCCTTCTTATCCTTCTTATCCTTAAAATTGGGTCTGTCGAAGCTGATGTCTCTGTTGAAGCTTTGAAATTTTGATTTAGTAGAACCTACCAAGTTATGTTTCTGCTAATATGATTTTTCCCAGTTCTCATCTATGAAAGATGCTTTTTGATCAGGCACACACTTATTAACATAGTGTGTCACGTCTACCTAATATTTTTACCAGACAAATTAATAAGCATAGAATTTAGCAAAGTATTTGTACATACCAAGGCAGCCTAAGAATAAACATGCCCACATCTTGTGAAGCAATCACATTGGCCAATTTGAATATTATCTCCCAGCCCTGGCCACATGCTGGTGAAAGAATTAAATGGAAGTTACATTAGGGAAGCAATGGGAGAGAAAAGTAATCTAGAAATTAAATAATTTCCAAACTGGATAATTCAACCATAAGATAACTGACTCCAGCATGCCACCCCCACAGTCTCCACAGAGCAGCAGAAATATTATTTGCAGCATTTTTCTTTTTCCGAAAGCAGTTCTTCCAGATCTGCTTCAACAGCTGCTTGTAATGTTCAGTAGGGAAACCCAGGCAGATGTTGCATAACTTCCTTTTATCACTTCCTACAGGATGCAAATAGGAATGAAAGGGACCTCTGCATTGTTAAATCTGCCAAAAAAGTAAAACAGTCTCCAAGCTGCAAGACACAGAGTCACAGAGTAAACATATATGGGTTATCCAGGGGATGGGACTCTGAATATCTCCATGGAATATTTATGCAGGGAGAAATAAAGATGAAGAAACAGGTCATCAAAGACAAAAATTACATTCAGGAAATAAAGTACATACAGAGAACAACTGTCAGATTCCTAAGGTAACAAACCTGGTATTAACTGCAAAGAATGTCTCCCTTTTTGTGGCCTTGACCCATTCCTAGTCTACCAGTGCGGTTTGTCTAAAATTGGCAGCTATGTTGAAACAGTCTGGCCCATGGTCTCCAGGCACAGCACATCAGCAAAGGCTCCTGCTCAATGGTTCTATAGTAACAAAGGGAAACAAGAGGGAGACGCTAAAACTTCTAGTTATATGCACCAACAATTTCATTCTATTGCATTTCTACTCTCTGAGCTTATTTTTAATGTACATATTCAACAGTGAATTTATATTGATGCAGGACAGGGCGGCCCTACAACCGCAGCCTTGGCCCTGGCGGAACTGATGCTGTGGCGGATGGAGGAACCAGCTTGCGGAAGGGCCGGATGTGTGGAAGACACTGGCGCCTTGCAGTCTCCTCCTCGGTGCACATCTGACTCAATATCATGTCAGTTTCCAGGGCCTGGGTCTTCATTGGACTGCTGACTGTAACTGATGAAGACCCACGCCCTGAGAAGTTCTGGCAAAACAACTCCCTGGGACTATATAAATCCCTGAGCAGAGAGCTCAGGGGCAGACCTCTGCTGGACTTCAGAGAGAGGAGGAGAGCTTGTTCTTCTCCAGGCAGACCTTGCTGGACCTCGGAGAGGGAACAGGAGAGCTTGTTCCCCTCCAACTCAGATCTCTGCTGGACCTTGGAGAGGGAGTAGAAGAGTTTGTTCCCCTCCAGGGTTCTCTTTGCCTGGAGGTTTGGTTTTTCCTCTTGTAATTCTTCTTTCTTGTAAATAAATCCTGACTTACCACCACTCTTGTGGTCTGTTGATTCCTTCTTCGAATCGCAGAGACCAAGAGCCTGAAATTCCGGTATCAATATCACTTACAAATAACCAAACATACTCACATATATTTAACATTTCTTTTGAAGTTAGGAATTCGTAATGAAAATTTTGGGTGCCACTGTTTTAAAGGACTTTAGGAGTCATCAGCTCTGTTCACAAGGGGGATTGAGAAAATGCTGGGGAAAAAGCTGATTTCACTTTGGCTGTGTCTAAAAGTTCAATAGAAACTAGATGGTAAATACTTTAGACCTGGCCTGAATCTTTGCTTACTTAAGGACTTCTGTTGATAGAAGATTTCTTTCTAGACATCTGCTTATGAAAAGCACTTTTGTAAGAGCTTGAGAAGAATATAGTTTTCTGGGATTCTTAGGAAATGGAACTGCCATAGAGAAAGGATGCTAAAAACTAGAAAACTTTTTTTTTAATTGTAAATAAATCACTGATTTCCATGATTTTTCCTTTACCTTAATGAGTTGTCACCAATTTGACACTCACAACCTGCATATGGGGTTGAAAGCTTGACAGTCCATAATCTCATATTCCAGGATTCTGCAATCTCCCTATCACAGTGATGCTAAACCAGACACATCTGGTCAACTACAGAGATAAGCATTTTCTTAAGAGTAAATTCTTAAAAAAAAAAAAAAGTCAGTTCTTAACAAAGAGGCTTAACAAAGAGGTCACAAGTATAGCATGCAGTGGTGGTATACAATTTTTAAATTTTAAAACTATTCATGGTTGAGGTATAAAAGTCTGTTGTCATTAATAATGTAGTACTGCAAATGATGTGCATTCATGAGGCAGTTTTATTGGCTTCGGGGATCAGCTTAGGTTAGAACTTTAGTTTTACCATTTGTTAAAATTTTAGGATATAAATATTTGCCTAAAAGCATGATATACCCCCATCCCACAAACAAAAGAAAGAAAATAAAATTTAGCTGACCTCAGAAATCTGGTAAAGTTCATTAGTTTAAGGTAGTGTTAGACTGAAATTTGATTTTTGGCTCCGAAGTTTGAGCATGCTTTAACCTGGTTTCCTCTAAGGTAAAGCTGGCAATGATAATTGGTTGAATGAAGCAATACTCACCAAGACTTTGGATTTCTCAAAGGGTGATATTGTTACTCCCCACGACTGGGAAAGTCAACAGAAATTCGAAATTGCTTTTCTAGGCCATGAAATAACAAAGGATTTGAGCTTATTTTCCCTCATCGCCACAAAATCAAATAAAGTAAAAATGGTTTAGTTGAAAGACTGATGGGGAATTCTCCTAGGAAGGCCTTTTTTAAGGGAGTTTTGGGGCATGAATGATGATGGGACTGTCACTGATTTATGACTGTTTTTTACTGAGAGGAGCATGACCAGGCCAGTTCTATCAGCAGGAAGGCAACCTACTTAATCATATTCATATCCTCTTGACTTCATCTCAATTGCCCTCACTGCTTGTTTTGTGTTGAGTTTGGTCTGGGTGCCAGCATGCCCTCATGACTTGCGTTAAAAAGGAGAAACACAAGCAAAAGCAAGAGGAGACAACCTTAGAGGAACTTGAACATGGAATAGCTCTTTCCCTGTGCCCATGAGGAGAGTAAAATTTAAGTGAATTAGGTATAAACTCTGGCAGCCAGTGAGCAGATTTCAAACTGTCCCCGAGTCATTCTCTCATCGCTTCATAATTACATCTTCCCAGACAGCAGAGTTACATGTGTTAAGATTCATTTAGAAGTGGCACACAGGCACCTGCAATTTGGCATTCCAGCTAGAGCCGGGGTATATCATACACTTGATTAATAAACTCTGAAATGCTCAAATGATTCTCTGTCATTAATCATATTCTCTTCCACCTCTATATTACCTGCAATCATTAGAGGAGAAAACCTGAAGTGCAATCAGCTACTACCAGCATGTAAATGCAGTGACTAGACTCTTAGCTCCAAACAAACTAAAGAAAGTAAACGGGAAATGACAGTAGATGTGGGTTGTTTTTTTTTTTAATTGGGGGAGAGAGATTGTACAGTGATCCTTATTTTACATAGGAAATATCTTATGAAAATCACCTTTTAATAACATCTTAAGAAAATTTATGACAACAGACAGTTTCAACTACTAGAATGAGTGTCAGATAAGCTCCTTGCTTTGGGTATAAAGAAGCTTCCAGAAGGAACATAGGAATTCCAGTTTTTGACCAGAAGTTGAAATGGGTCATGTAAAAGCAGAAGTTCTTTGACATCGCCAATTACCTTATTCATTTTTGCACACACATAATTCACTCATCAGCCAGTGGTTACCGGGAGATAATGCAGTCTCTTTGAGGTATGATCCATGAGTCTATTTTTCATTTAGATTGATTAGCCTTATAGTGTAGGCCTTTAAAAGATTGCAGCAAAATTCAGGACATATCAAGTACAAAGCTGTGCAATGTACACTGGCTGGTTGATGGAGGTGTCTTCCCTATCAGGGAGCCCTGAGTTATTATACACATATGAATTGATGTCTACTTAGAAAACTGTAAATGAGTATAGACTTTTATAAGGTGAAGGCAAAGAAAAAAGAAATATTTTGAATAAGATGAGCTAAATCACTGTGAGTGTTGGATCAAAATATTGAAAGAGATTTTAATGTTCAGAATGGAGTTAGGAAGAGATATTTACCTTGAATCAGATAGCTCTTATATGTACATTATTTCTTATAATCTAAAAACTAAACCTTTCTGTGTCAAGGAACCTAAAAGATCAGCCTTTCTCTGTAACTTTCAAGAAGATATGTTAGTAGAGTTATTTCTTACGTGCTTTCCTGGCTCAACACATCAACCAATGTCAATGTATTGGGCTACTAATATCTTGGTTTATATGTTGAATGATACAATAGAATATTATATTATTTCCCCTAAATATTATATTTTATTGACTTGGCCCTGGAAGTTATTGAGGCTTAGAATGGAAAATACCATTTTGAATATATACCCACCCCATACCAACATTCACACAAACTCAGCAGTTCAGTTCTTTGGTGTTCTTTCTTTATTTTAAGGCGAGAAATTTGGCCCAGGTGACTGCTGATCTGGTGTTTGGCTCACATACTCCGGGAGTATCCACTGGATACTCAGAGATGTAAATTCCATAAGGGTAAGGATTTTGGACTTTTCTGGCAGCTAAAATTTTTCAAAGGACATTTGTGTCCATTACTTTCCTGCTTCACCACAGCAGTCCTATCAGTGAGGTGTATCAGAGATTCTTGCTTCGCTTTACAGAACAGAAACCTGAAGCTAAGAAGGTAAGTAATTTTTCAAATCTCTCAAGCCAGTGGCTAAGCCAATGCCCTATCAGACATTTGTTTGGATTTTTGTTTGTTTTTTTTTTGACACAGTCTCACTCTGTCACCCTGGGTAGAATACCATGGCATCATAGCTCACAGCAACCTCAAACTCCTGGGCTCAAGTGATCCTCTTGATTCAGCCTCCCAAGTAGCTGGCACCACAGGAGCCCAAAACAATAGCCAGATAGTTTTTCTACTTTTAGTAGAGATGGGATCTTGCTCTTGTTCAGGCTGATCTTGAACTCTTGAGCTCAAGCAATCCCCCTGCCTCCACATCCCAGAATGTTAGTATTATAGCCATAAGCCACTGTTCCCAGACATTGTTTTGTTTTGTTTTGATTGTTTAATGGATTGGCTAGTAAACAGTGTGTGCTCCTATCAAATATTACTGACTTATATCTTTGGCCCACAGCCAGTGGTGTCTTGGGGAATGTTAAACAATCTGATTTCTGGCCAGGCGCAGTGATTATTATTACACCAATAATCCTAGCACTCCAAGAGAGTCACACAGATGAATTGACTGAAATCAGGAGCTGGAGACCAGCCTGAGCAAAAGTGAGATATCATCTCTACAGAAAATAGAAATAACCACCCAGGTGTGGTGGGCACCTGCAGTCCCAGCTACTTGGGAGGCTGAGGCAAAAGGATCACTTGAGCCCAAGAGTTTGAGGTTCCTGTGAGCTATGACACCACCACACTGTACCCAGGGCAGCAGAGTAAGACTCTGCCTCAAAAAAATATATATCTGATTTCTGAGGGCATTCAGGAATGAAAACATATCTACATCTCTGTATATAAACATATAAGTTTATTATCAATTTTACTGATGTAAAGGATATATAAAAACAATTTATAAATAATAAAAATATACAATTCTCTTTATGCCATATTTTATAAAACCATTGAGTCCCATGGTGTGCTTTTGTTAATCTCTCTCAGAATTTTGTATTTGAAGCCATGCTACAGTGCAATTCAACCATGATTTGGCAGATAGAGTTTCTTTCCAATTTACTAGCTCTTTCCCAATAAATTTATAGTCTTTGCTGTTAAACTATTCCTAACCACTTGCATAAATTGTATTAATTAAATTGGAACCTCTTTCAACTTGAGCACTGAGTCAACTTCCTACTCATTATGTATACTGACTTCCATGGTCAGCATACATAATATGCTGCCAAGTTTAAGCTATCAGTGTGTTATTACTGAACACAGAGCCAAGATGAGATGCACAGTACTACACTGTTATATAGTTTCCATTCTAGAGACACAGGGGGCATAAATAAACTCAATACCACAGATAATAATAAAATGTAATAAAATAATTAGAAGTAACAAGTTTCCAGTATTTATTACCTTTGGCTTTAATATGTTATTTAATTGTAAGTTTATATAATTTACGTTTTAATAAGTGTTGTATTTAACAACCATGT
Organism: Arctocebus calabarensis; assembly: GCA_963573935.1. Lineage (NCBI taxonomy): Eukaryota > Metazoa > Chordata > Mammalia > Primates > Lorisidae > Arctocebus > Arctocebus calabarensis. Next base: position 18,990 of record CAUYON010014711.1, on the reverse strand, counting down.
TGCAATGTTTCTAAAAAGTTAACAATTGTCTCATACAAACAGGGCTGTAAATGTCTGAATACATTTTGCGTTTGCAGCTCTTAGTATTTTAGAGTTGCGGTGGGAGGCTCTTTGCCTATTTGGAAGCATATTCATCCTTAGCATAGGAGATTTTTGAGGTTGCAGCTGATATGCAGCCGTATATGTGCAAATATGTAAGTGTTGACCCCTCTGACTGGGTACGCAGTGGGAAATCATTGCCTTTGGTTTTCCCTGTGCTGCTAGCATTCTCACCTGGGATGCTTTCTGGTCACTGTCCAGACACACTCCTGGCTTCTTAGCTAGCTTCCTCCTTCCTGATTCACTCCCTGGACGTCACTGTCCTTCTGACGTCCTACCCTGTACCACTCTGAGCACTCATTTTCCCACCTGTCCCTCTTTTCTTTTGGAATATAACATGCAGAAATTTAAAACTCATTAAATCTCCACTCTTATAGCCACACAAAAGCACAGACCAAACCAAGAAATGCCAAAACACAACATGGCATCAACTGCATCTCAGTGTGGTGGTTTTACGTTTTTCCTTAAGGATGAGATAGTTTTATTTTTTACTTAGACTCAAAGTTTTTAATTTCTTTCTTTCTTCTTTTAAAAATATTTCAGATTAATATGAGGGTACAAATGTTTAGGTTATATCATTTTTAATACTAAGGTAAAGTTCGAGTTATAGTTGAGCCCTTCACCCGCAGTGTGTGCTGGACACCTTCACATAGTTCATGTTAGGAGATCCCAGCTATTGCTCTCCCTTCTCCCCCTTCCCTCTTGCTAGACTGTGCTTGTGTTGTGTTTTTTTTTTAATGTGAGAATGTAGTTGTTTATATATTTGTTTCATATTTGTATTGAGTACATTAGATTTTTTTTCCATTCTTGACTTACTTTACTAAAGAAAAAGTGTTTCAACTCCATCCAGGTAAACACAAAAGATGTAAAGTCTCCATCTTTTCTTATGGCTGAATGGTATTCCTTGGTGCACATGTGCCGTTGTTTTTTGATCCATTCAATAAAACAGATCCATCCCATGGGTTGATGGACATGTGGGTTGCTTCCACAATGCAGCAATTGTGAATTGAGCTGCAATAAACATTCTGGCGAAATGAGTTTTGTTCTTCTGGGTAGATACCTAGTAATGGGATTGCAGGATCAAATGGTCAGTGCACTGTTCTTATTATATTTATTATGAAAGCCCGAGAATAGAATAATATTTATAACAAGCAGCAGCTTCTTCTATCCTGCATGTGCAGACTATCCTTAGACAAGTCTCTCAACTCACCCTACAACTGGGTACTCGCCCATCATGAGAAATTCTTCCCAAAGCCCTATGTTCATTCCCCTCCCTAGTCAGAAATAGCCGAAAGTCAATAGTGGTGAGGGAACTTTCCATCTGTTTCTATTTAGAAATGGTGGTAGTCAGGATTCTAAGATGGCCTCATATTTCTCACCCTCCTGGCATACACCCCTTGCGTGATCCTCATGAAGAACTGGTGCATGTGATGGGATAACTCTCTTGTGATTAACTGCTGATGGGGCAACTTGAGTTAATCAAAAGAGATTATTCTGGGTGGGCATGACCTAATCAGAAGGCCCTTTCACAGAAAATGAAGTGTAAGGGGAAAAAATGTGCCTCTTTGGACTTGGAAGAAAACACACAGTTGTGCTTTGAACTTCCTGTGGGGTCCACCTGGCAGGGAAGAGTGGGCAGCCTCTGAGAGCTAGGGAAATTCTCTGCACAATGGCTACCAGGGACAAGGACATCTGCATGGCTTGTCCTTGTCCTTCCTGCATTTAAAGGAAATGCATTCTGCCAACAAACTAAGATTGGAAGAGGATCCTGAACATCAGATGAGAACCCCAGGTCTGGATGGCACGACAATTTCAGTATGTTGAGAATGTGAGCAGAGAACCCAGCTAACCTCTATCTGGACTCCTGACCCATAGAAACTATTAAATAATATGTTTGTATGATTCCCAAAGCTCCTATAAACTTTAACTCCACTGATCCATCCATACGTCTGAGATGTCCAAATTAGGCTTCTTCCTGACACTCTTTAAATGGCCCTAGTATCTGCCAGGTTTTTAAAATTAAATTCCTCTTAAATCATTAGTTAAAAGTACTTGTCATATAGTAGGTGCTTAATAAGTATTTGAACTTTTCTTATAAACTACAAATTAGAACATACATTTCACAAATTATTGCACTTTAGAAATATTAGGTCCTAATGAATGAATGATTTGGAAGTCATTTTAAAGTTAGTACTTATCCTATTAATTAATAGATGGAGACCACATTGAAAACTGATCTCTGAAGATACTACTGAATCTTGCCTTATCAATATTATTATTAGAAGTGGGGATAAAGACGTGAAATTCAGAAACTATAAATCACACAAAACTGAAAGGCTTATCATTATAGAAATTACGGATTATTCACTCAGGAAATATTCACTTCTTCTTTCTTCCCAACATAAGTAGCATTTTATTCAAAGGAAAGCAAATCTGCTTCCCCACTACCGTGTGGATATGATTAGTTCAAGGTAGATCCCATTTCTTTGCCAGAGTTGGTTCAGAAAGGAGCACATCATCCTAATTTGAGCAGTGAGACATTAGAGATTTTCTGGAAGCTTTTAGAAACATCTCTAATTCTTAAAGGCGAACCATAGATAGCTACTTTTTCCCTCCTGTGTGTGATCAAGGAAGCAGTACCTATGTTGGGAACTATTTCAATAATATTCAGATTAAAGGATGCTAATTCCTCCATATTCTGAGCTAATCACATTTCATTTGGTGTACATGTATAGTATTCAATTGTCAGTATAATATATTAACAGGGATGTTAACATATTAGTGCATCTGTATGGTAATGTGGTGAGAATGTACATCAGCATGCTAAATAAGAAATGATTGAATGAACTGAAAAAGATGGTTCAGATAAGTGCTGTGCCTTAGAACTTCCTGCCATAATGCAAACATTTTGTGCTGTCCATTTTAGTAGCCACTAGCCGCTATTGACCTCTCAAAATGTAGCTCAGACTAACTGCTGTGACTAACTTTTAAATACTTATTTAATTTTAATTTATTTAAATTAGAATTTAAATAGCCACTGTTTCACTTGGAGTTCTGATAGAGAAAAAGCTCAGTAGGATATTGAGAAATCTGTGTAGCTATATCCACCGGGTGTTCCCAAGGTGGTGTCTAAAGTCATCATACATGGGAAAAATGGGGAATTGTAGCTAAATGTACCTATATTTAGAAAATATTCATTACAAAATTTTATGAAGAGGTGGCTAACATGTAGGAACTATTTTGCGAAAATTTTGTAAAATTTTGTAAATAAAGGTATATTAGCTATAATTTCCCATTTCCCCTATGTATGGTGACTTTAAGGGCAACCTTGGGGACACCCTGAATATCTATGCATCTATACCAAGCTATTCATTTATCTACCTATCTATCAATTTACCTTTTTGAGAGAGATTTATTACAGGGACTTGGCTTACATGATCACAGAGCCCTAGCCAGCCAAGTTCAAAGCCCACAGGGAAGGGCTGGTTAGAAACCAGCAGGAGCTAAAGCTACATTTCACAGTTTCACAGGCAGAATCTCTCCCTTTTTATGGAAACCTCAGTGCTGCTCTTAAACATGTTCAACTGTTTAGATGAGGCCCAAACATAATACTCATAATACTCCTTTTAATGTTATCCCCTTCTGCAAAATATATTCATAGCAACACCTACATTAGGGTTTGATTGAATAAGCAGTGACAAAAGTTTTATTAAGTTGACACATAAAAATAACCATTACAGCAACATAAGCTAGTGGATGGTGACCATATTGGACAGTATTGGTCTGGGAAAATAGATGATTCAGTTGGATATGACCAGTGACACCACATTCCAGAGCGACACTGGTGGGGACAGGAAGCTGCTCTGTGATGATGTTCTGATAGTATGTGGGATGCACACATCTAAAGGTTGAACCTTGCTCTTCAAATTATTGAGAAGAAGAATTAAGAGTCTTAAAATATCCAAAATTCAAATAGATCACTTGACAAAATGATAAACCTGTTTTTTCCAGACCTCTGTGGGAGGTAAGAATATAATATAACTTTATTTTATCTAGGATGGAATGGTGCCTGTCAGGAGGTGGTACAGAAAATATTCTTTCAGTGGGGTGGGCTTGAGCCAGATCTCATTGAAGCATAGAAACAAAAATCATAAATATAATGGGCAGACCTAGAACCAAGAAATCGTATGCGGGAAAGAGATGAAATATGAATTTTCTTGGTACATTCTCTTTGATAAGAGGACTGGCAGAAACATTTGTAATATGAGACAAGGTATAAAAGAAAGCAATGATACATTAGTTCAAATTTGGATCTTGGCAATAAATTACCTTCACTCATATCTCAAAGCATAACACAGAGCACGATGAGATTGACCAGTTTGGTTTTAAAAAAAAGTAAAATTACACAGAAACTTAGACTAATCTGAGCTTAACAGTGTTATTTTTTTCTATAAATTGTAATGAAAGCACTAACAAAATGATGCTGTAAAATTGCCTTCCTGCTCTTAGTTCTTTCAATTTTGTCACTTGTCCTTATTTTCCACATCAAACATGCATAATGCAAATTCTTGTCTCACTAAATTTTTTCCCAAAAAAGAAACCGAAACTGACCCATAGTGACTAAGAACAAATTAAGATGTAATGTTTTCCCTTGAATTTCAAGATTTGAAATCATGTGATATAATGCTTATATTTCCTAAATAAGGTAGTAATCACATTTGGTAAGAAATAGTGGTGTATTCAAGATGATGCAATCACATAGTGGTGGAGCCAGGGCTGAAATATATGTCCCTGTCTGACAGTACAGTTTGCCCTTTCAGCTGCACCAGGTTTTCATTTTACCATGTGGTAAAAATGAAACTGAATAAATTGACTTTCAACAATGAAATAATTTTAGGTTTTAAGAAATATGGAGGCTACATTTTGGTGGGGAAGGTAATGAACGTGAAGCGAACCCTTTTCTCGCTCCTGGCTTCACACTATGCTAGACAGTTGCTTCACTTTGTGAGATACTTCTGCAAATCCTAATAAATAAATAATAAATTTTTAAAGACAAAAATAGGATTTTCTACAATTTTATTTTATTTTATTTTTCTACCAATTTTAGGTATTGGTTTTGCTTAATGCTTGGTGGCATTGGCTGGTTTGAGGGATGCTCAGTGTGAGACATGGTATCTCACTGGTATCGTAAGATGCAACGAAAGGGCAGATGGGCCACCCTTAACCCATTCCCAAACAGCCCACGTTAGGACACCCAGGGAATGGAAATTATGACCTTTTTTCTTGCTCCAAATAAAGAATGAATTCCAGATGCAAGAACAGTACCAGCAGGAGCACACTAGTTTCCACAGCACCCAGTTTAGGTGGATATGGAATCTGAAGCCACAGGAATCCTGCAAGTGTGCAATGTCCACTAGAGTCTGTAAGTGTCTGTAGCTAAAGTTGGTCAGTTTCTTTCTTTTTTTCCCCACATTAATATGAGGGTACAAACAATTAGGTTACAATGCTTGCATTTGTTAGGTAAAGTCCCTGTTGTAGTTGTGTCCCACACCCAGGAGGTGTGCCATAGACCCACCCTTACCATGTGCCCATTAAGTGGGAGCATACCCATCCCCTCCATTCGCCTTTGTACCATGTTGTTCAATTTATATTTCACCAAGAAGACCTTTCTTTGTTCTCTGGGTCATCTGCTGTGGCCTGCCGCCTGCCTGACTTCCTTCCTCCCTCCTTCCCTATCTCTCTTTTCTTCTTTTATCTGTCTTTCTACCTTTCTTTTCCTTCACTTTAAGGGTCTTGGTATCTACTGTGGAATTTCGTGATTATATACATGAGATACTTACCTCACAACGCGAATAGGAAAATGTAAGTAAGGATTTTTCTGACTAAAAAGAAGTTTACAAAGACTCTTATTTCATACTATCCTTGTCTTCCATTTAATTTGACTCAAGTTTGGGGCTTCTATTTCCATAGAGTGTACTTTACTGTGAAATCAAGTAGTTGCTCATCGTTAGTTCTCAGAGTTTATTCCTTGACTTGCGACCTGCGCCATCCTGGGATGGCTCTTGTGACTCTGACAGCCTTCACCATCTTTAGTATGTGTTCGGGACCATCAGAAAAGGATATGAAAAAGAATCAAGGCAATATGCAGATTTCTCTAAAATAAAGACATTGCTAATTAATGGGGACAAATCTCAGTATGCATTTGAGGAGGACCCACTTATATACAGAAACTTTTCTCCTCTGGCTGGTAGGCAGGTTAAAATGGCAGCACACACACATACAGACACATGGACCTACACACAAATTAAAACAAACGCACATTTTGTCTCTTCCCCACCCACACTGGCCCTATCTCTGTGGAACACTAGTTCAGTCTTATGAAAGCAAATAAATTTTGGGGTTGGGGAAATACACACACATGCACACATGCACATACATATATACATGTTTACCCAAATATATTTAGGAAATTGTAAAATATATTCACACATCTAATATCTACTTATTTTCTACCACTACTTTATTTATCTGCTTAATTTCTTCTCTATGCACCTTTAGTCCATAACACATAAATTCCACAGGACACTAGATTATATAACTCACTTTTAAAAATTCTGATCTAGATGAAAGACATGAAGCATCATCACTGCTGAACAGTGGGGTTATGGGTTAATATTATTTTGCTTTTGTTGTACTTTATAAGTCATTTGCATTGAACACAAACCAATTTTGTAACATGAGAATATAGTTGTTTAGCAAAAAAAAAATGAAATGGGAATCTTTTGTTATGCAAAGTTGAGCTCTGTTCCCAGAACTCCAAATCCCAGCACCTCAGCTTCCCTAGCCTTGCATAACATTTTGTTTCCCCACATTTCCTCACCCTTTTGAGTTAAGATGCTGAGGGAATCCTGGATGGGAACTTCCCTTGACATGGACCAAAGGGAAACTATGTTATCAAGATAAAACGCATGGAAACTTTATTAGCAATTTATGCCACTAGATAGATTTTTTTTTTCTTTTTAAGACAGATACTCTGTTGCTCAGGCTGGAGTACCTTGGCTCAGTCTAGCTCACAACAATCTCAAACTCCTATGTGCAAGTGATCCTCCTGCTTCAGCCTCCCAAGTAGCCAGGAGTATAGGTGCCTGCCATAATGTCTGGCTAATTTTTCTATTTTTAGTAGAGATAAGGTCTTGCTCTTGCTGAGGCTGGTCTCAAACTCCTGAGCTCAAGGAATCCTCCTATCTCAGCCTCCTAGAGTGCTAGGATTATAGGCATAAGCCACTGAACCTGGCTGACTGGATGGATTTTTAGTTTAACATTTGTCTTTTAATATATTGTGGGAGTGGAAAAAAAAACACATTTTGACCACAAGTGAAGAGGTCAGAGTTAATCACCTTCCTCAGCTCATGACACAGGGTCATCTCAATCAGCCCTGTCACTCAAGTATCACTTCTTGGCTCAGAGAACCTTCCCTCATAGGGTGACTTTGTAAGAATCCAGGGCCCTCAGTCTGCCGTGGTCCAGCTGTCCGACCCCATGCTTCTTCTCCCTAACTATTCCAGTCTGGGTATGTTACTTAACCATGTAGATTTCCAGCATGCCTGGTGTTTGGTGGCACCTGAAATTTGTCTCTTTTCTCTTTCTTTTCACCTTTTCTTCTATCCTCTCCTTTCCTCTCTTCTCCACTCTATAATTTCTGTTTATCTTACAAGATCAAATTTAAGGCCCACATTTTCCCAGGACTTTTCATATCTCCCTGATCTATCCAGCTGTGTCAATAACAAAATTCTACCTATAATAATCTGTGTTAAATAAGTATACACACACTTCCACACGTATACACACATGCACAATTGGCATGCAGACTGTTACGGCAGGCTGTGTTCCCTCTGTCGATAAAACTGGCTTGCTCCTAATCCCTGGGGAGGAGGAAGGTGCCCACGAGTTGACTGTGTAGAGCAGTGGTTCTCAACATTCCTAATGCTGCAATGTATTTCCATTGTTACAAAGAGGTCGCGACCCACAGGTTGAGTATTGCAATGTAACATCTACCTTGTATGCACTAGTTATGTAATTTCAACTGCTGGAGTTTTCATCACCTTATTCTCTACACGAGTCTCTGTAGCTACCACAGTGAAAGTGTCATCTATAAGCCAATCAAAGAACAAAGCACAGCAGACTTATGTTCCACATCTGGCAGAGGTCAAAAAGGTCAATTCTCACAAACATCCTCTGGAGTTAATCAGTTCCAGGCACTGCCTAGTAATTCTAGAGTTGGATTACAAATAAAGATAAATAAATACATAAAATTTAGTAAAAAAGAGATGGCTTGAACTTAGCAGTCTGTGACCTTAGAAGCCAGTAAGGAACTTGGACCAGGCTATATTGTCCAAAGTCAGGCAGAATAACAGGTTGGAACAGAGACGTCCCCACCTCCCATTGATCCTAACAGGTATGCCACATTATCATTATTTAATCTAAAAGATACTTTTGCCTATTCGACATGGAAATTTGAGTGGTTATTTGTTTTAGCAGTTTTTGTATACAGCAGAATGGACATTGTTGAGAATTATTTTTTTGTCATGTTTATATTGAGAGCCCCTTGAAGCCCAATTTATAGGACAGAAGGGAGAAAAAAATTCCTTGAGTATTGATATATTTTAGGAATATGTAGTAAAAGTCAACAACCCAAATAGAGGAATTAAATAGATGAGTAGCCTCTTAAAAAAACCCTTAACTTAGAAAGTATGGATTGGGAAGAGGACTTCAGACCTTTTATATGCCTTGAGCAAATATCTTGTCATATTGTAAACATAAGTTGGGCATCAGAGTTAGAATTTGATATACTATCCATAGCCGTTGAAAGGGCCTCTGACTTCCATCAAGAAAGAACAAAGCAAGGAAGTTCATGGAACTTGGCCTGGCAGTCTCCAGTTCCCTAATTCCTGTGCTTGGTCATTTCCATTACACACTTATTTACCTGGAATTCATCGTCCCTTTGCCTTCTGCGCACCATGCAGTCCTCAAACCCAGGTCAACTCAACTTCCATACACTTTTTCTTATCCTTAAATCAAATAACATAGTCACTTTGGTCCATTGTGATTGTCATCCAGAGACATTCTAGTAAGTGGTGGTGGTGCGATGGGAGATTCAAAATAATCTTCCACAGGAATAAGAGTCCTCGTCTCAAACTCAACCTCCTCCTGGGGCTCTCCACATCCTCGGTCTGCCACTGCCAGCGCAACGGTCACACGCCTCAACGCTTTCACTGCTCTTCAGCCAGTGTTGAAATTTCCATGCCTTTAGGTAAGTGAGAAGGGAATCATTTCAAAGAGACAACCTGCCACACAAGTAAATCACATATTTAGGCTTCCCTGCTACTCAGCAATGGCAGGGTCTGAGGCAGGTGAAGGGAGAGCAATTATCTCCGCTCACAGCCTTCCCGACAGTCACTGTATGTGCTGATCCCTTTGTAGAACAACCTACAAAGGGGATGGCTTTGCTGAATCTCTGCTCCTTGCAAACAGACGATGCTGAGTCTGGAAACGAGGCTCTGGCAGGCTGTGCTGCAGGATCGTGCGCATTAATCAAACATAGCAGCTTCTTTGTTGTGCGGAGCTCTGCTCTGCTCTCAGAAGCTCAAACAGCAGGCCACTGACAAGCTGCAGCCGCTCTGTCAACCAGACAGTTACCAGGCAGCAGGGCCACCTTCCCAGCGAGAGGAAGGCTGGGAGCTCTTAAGCCCTTCTCTTTTTACAGCCTGTGCCCAGAGAGGACCATGGACTCAGATTCTTGTCTGCAGGACCTGTCGTTTGTCTCCTGTGTCATTATGCAAAGACAGGTGGGCTCGACTTGTGCACTGCTGCAATTAAGCTGGAAAAAGGACAAAAATCAAATTTCAGACTCTGCAGCTGGTTGCAGAATCTCCCAGAGCTCTAGCTAGCTTTCTTTCTTTCTTTTATCCCCAAATTTTCCATAGCTAACATTAGTAAAAGCAAAGCTCCAGATCCAAGGGATCCTCAATGATATAACCCAATCCTAAGGATGGAAGGAGACTCAGAGGAATTGTACAGACAATCCCAGACCTCCTGGTGCTCCCTAGATTGGCTTGCTAACCCACTACCCACAGTGATGCTTTGAAATCCTGAAAAATCACATAATATTTCCTTAAGGATTTCTTTTTAAGTGAAGTATTTTTAGCTTTTATTCATGCACCCTCCACCCCTATTCTCAGAACCTGTAATGATTTAAACAAAGGCCCTGACCATTCTGCAGAAAAGCACCTGGTAGAGTTTCTTCCCCATAAATCTTGAACTCCTCACACGGAGGCTAGAGAATTAAGAAGCCATCAGCAGAGGCAAAATTTATGAACCTCCTAGGGCTCACCCCACGTACCAAGAGAAGGGAAGTAATTCATTGAATAGAAACCTGTTCTCAAAATTAGCTCTAGGGCTGGGAATTGTTCTGGGTGGAGGGACACAGGTCCACTTTGGGACTTAGACTGAGGGAGTTTTTACCTAGATGGAGTTCTTACCTAGGCAGCCTATGTCTCAACAGAAGGGAGTGTCTCATTGCAGATGCAGAAAAATGCTGCCTGTGGAATTGTTTATCCTAATGACCTTCACTGAGGGGCTGTGAGTCTGCACATGTAATGCTTTCCTCATCCGAAATGGGGCGAAATGCTGGTGTGGAGCAAGAGCTGGAGCCCATTCTCCTTTGAAAAGTAATCAAATTCACAACATCCTTTAAAATAAATTCACAGAAGAAACTAAGTTTTAAATAGGCATATGTTTGCCTAAGAGCTAAAGAAAGCATCTGAGTTTTCCCTCATTCTGTGCCTAATTCAGGTTTGAGCAATCTGGCAATCTGCAGGCCCCATGGAGGTAATCCCGAAAGATTTTGATGGGTTAAAAAGGAAACTGTAAGTGTAATGATGCGGTTTCTCAGGGGCAAATATTGTGTGACTCTGGATAGCCCTCCTTTGACTCTGATCCCTTTGCTCACTGAAACAGAAGCGTGATGGCTTCCAGCTTTGCTTTTGTGTTCTGAGGAGATGGCAGCCACACTGTTGCTCCAAGGCAGCTGTTACCTCTTGAATTTCCTTGGCAAGTGGCTGCCATCTATGTTGCTGGGATAGATTTCAGAGTACCAGCCACCACTTTATTCAACTCACAGAAGGCAAAGTGAAGCATGTGGATTCTCTTTAAAATGAGGCTTGCCAAATAATCCCCATGTGTGCTTTGCTTTTTGGAAGAGGGCTGATCGATCATAGGAGGGATGTCTGCTTTCCCCCCTTTTTGTTTCTTGCTTTGCAATATCTTTCATCAGAGCAGCCTATAGTGGAAGTTCCTAGAAATATTTTAAACACACGCATCACACTTGGCAGAATTGGAGAATTCCATAATGATCCCTATATTTCCAGCAGGATTCTCCCATCATTTCTAAGCCCCCCCCACACACACACACACTCACTCACTGCCTTCGGGGCAGTTGTTATTCTTAGACAGTTGCACTCATTGATGTTTTACTTAGAGATGCCATTGCAGAGACCAGTATGAAGCTCCAGGAGGAAGAGATTAAACAAAAGACTCCATCTTAAACAAGAACTGTCTGCAAGGTAAAATACAGATAAGATAACTAAAATGTATTTATAAAATATTTATTACCACTTCATATCTCTGTTTTATAGATTTCTTTATATACATTCATGTTCCCTTACTTACAAGGGGGTTACTTATGTCCTGATAAATGCATTGTAAGTTGAAATTGCATGCACTCCTAACCTACAAAATCACCATTGCTTAGCCTTGCCTATCTTAAACATGCTCAGAGCACTTACATTAACTTACAGTTAGGCCAAATATGTGACACAAAACCTAGTTTACAATAAGGTGTTGAATATGTTATGTAATTTATTGAATACTGAGACAAAAGTGAAAAACTGAATGATTCTGTGAGTTCTCACCATTCATTTACACAACTGAAAGCACACAGGATTTAAAGAATGTTTGAACTCAAATTAATTGCTGGATGATGATTAATTGCAGCAACAAGATCATCAGTGTTTCTTTTCTGATGAGACTCGAGATCAGCTAGAAGATACTGGAGCATCAGCACTTGGTGGTGTGGCAGGCACAGAGCTCTTCAGGAAGACACCCTGTATCCTTGTTCTACATGGCTGATGGGAGTTGTGGCTGCCGGCAGCTTCCCAGGGAGAGTACCCTTCCACTCACCTGGGAGATGATCAAATTTCACATTTCTAAGTATGGTGTCTATTGAAGGTGTATCACTTTTGCAACATCAGAAAGACAAAAAAAATCACAAGTCGAACCATTGTAAGTCAAAGACTGTATGTGTGTGTGTGTGTGTGTGTGTGTATTTCAAATAACATTTTACAGAGGTAATACATATTCTGTAGTACAGAAATGAAGAGAACCTCATGAAGAAAACATTCCCACTATCTAGAAATAACCACTATATACATCTATATATATTTGTGTGTATATGTGTGTGTGTGTGTGTGTGTGTGTGAATATAAGGGCAATTAGACCAAACTACTCAAGATGTTCATTTTTCTATATAATTCTGTTTTAACAGAATTGGTGTTTCCAATTAAAGCACCTCACGATGTCTCCTCCCACCACACACAATAGTAGTTCTTCCATGATATTTGCAATTGCTGCACAGGCTTTGATGAGATAACTGAATCATAAGTCATTCCTCATACCCACTGTTAGATATTCAGCAGCTTCCAGATTTTTGTTATCATAATTTATACTGTGATAAGTCTCTCTCACTCTCTTAAAAAAAATACATATGGGGGGGCGGAGCAAGATGGCCAACTTGAAGCAGCCAAAAGAGGCTCCTGTCCAAAAGGAAAGCTAACCTCCAGAAACTGCGCAATTAAGCTGAAGAATGGGAGTCCAGCAGAGAGAGAGAAGTGATAACTACAGGTCACCTCTGCTGAGGCAAGCTGTGACCCCAAGAAAGCAAGCTTCAGGTACAAAATTCATCTGAAAGGAAAAGTGTCTGTCCCCTCCCCCAAGAAAGCTGTGGGATTTTGCTTTTCTGTTTCCTTTCTTTTTTCTCTTTGTTTGCTCCTGTGGGTTTTCTATAGACAAGTGGTGAATTGTGGACCCACGGAAGAGTGCTGTGGGAAGTGGGGTCTGCTTCCCCCAGAGTGACTCCGATGTGACTCTGAACACTCTCTTGCTATGCAGAAAAACTAAACTAAAGTTTTCCCCATCATTTTGAACTTAGTGTACACCCTTTCTCCCTTGTCTGATGAACAGGAAGCCTAACCCCTGCTGAAACTGAGGGAGGAGGTTCTTGAGCAGTGCCACCCCCTCCCTGCCTACCAGAACAAGCGCCTCACTGACAAAAAACTCCAGGGGGCCACGGCAAACGTCCATCCCTCTGGCCAGGGAATCCGTCAGCGACGGCGCGGCCCCATTCCCCACACCTGAAGCTCTCCATGCTCCCTCCGGTCTGCCTCCAGCCAGGGTCTCCACCAACGACCCAGTGGACCTGCACCCAGCACCAGCGGAACTTCTGCAGGTCCACCCCCAACCAGGAACTCCCCCAGCAACCATGCATCACTGCGCCACAAGCCTGTCAGGCCTCCACAGGTAAACCTTCTGCCAGGGACTCCAATGGCAACCGCCAGGCCTCTGCAGACCTGCCTCCAGCCAGGAACTCCGTGGTGACTATGGGGCACTTGTTGGGCCTCTGCAGGCACACCCTCAGCCAGGGACTCCACTGGTGACCACGTGGGATTGCGCCTGGCACCTGTAGGGCCTCCGTAGGCCCACCACTGGCTAGGAACTCCCCCGGTGAATGTGCGGCCATGTGCCCTGAGCCTGCATGGCCTCCACAGGTTCACCTTCTTCCAGGCACTCTGCTGGCAACCACCAGGCCTCTGCAGGCTGGCCCCTGGCCAGGCACTCCCCCAGCGACCATGCAGACCTGTGCCTGGCAGCCACAGAAACTCTGCAGGTCCTCCCCCAGCCAGGAAATCCCTGGTGACCGCACGGGCCTGCACCTGGCACCCTCAGGGCCTCTGCCGGCCCACCTTCTGCCAGGGACTACACCAGTGACCATCAGGCCTCTGCAGGTCTGCCCATGGCTAGAAACTCCCCTGGAAACCGTGTGGCCATGCACTCCATGCTTGCCTCCTTCTGACAGAGACTCTGCCGGTAACAGCCAGTCCTCCACAGGTCTGCCCCTGGCCAAGAACTCACCCGGCGACCATGCGGCCCCCTACCCCACACAGGTAGGGCCTCTTCACCACCACCCACAGCAAGGGACAATGCTGGTGACTGTGGGGCCCTGCACTCCACACTTGCCAGGCCTCAGCACGCCTGCCACCAGCCAGGGACTCTAGGAGCTGTGCAACCTGCATCCTCCTTCCCGTACCCTCCCTGCCTATTTACCAGCCCAGCACATCAGCCGCAGGATAGGGGCCCTCCCTCTGGAGGCCTCCCTGCTTCTGAGTGGAGCCAACCTCCTGGCCAAAGACTCCTAGAGCCATGGACTATCTTTGCCAAAGTCACAGGGCGCCTGGCACTCCAAGAACCGTGTGCACCATCCTCCACTTCTGGATCAGGGGGTGCAGCACTCCAGAGCTGATCCTGTAGCCAGAACGCCTTGGTTGGGGCAGTCCCACAGGAGCTACACAGGGTAACCCCTACAAACTTCCAGTAACAATAGAGTGATCTTGCCAAGGTCTAATTGTGGAGAGAAACCTTCCCAACTCTGAGGATAGCCAGAGGCAACGGGGAAAACAATCATGGGGTGAAATCAATGGAAAAACTCTTACAGTATGAATAATAAGAGTAGATCAACTCCTCCAAGGAGCGACAAGGCAGACACAGCACAAGATCCCTTGCATAGGGAAATGGCAGAGATGTCAGAAATCGAATTCAGAATTTGGATAGCAAATAAGATCAGCGTAATGGAGGGAAAGATGGAATAAGAACTTGAAGGAGTAATCCAAAAGATGTCTCAAGAATTCAATGAATTCAAAGACAAAATGAGCAAATGTTTTGACACATTGAGACAAGAAGTTGCATCTCTCCGTGATCTGAGAAATACAGTAGAATCCCTCAGTAACAGAATGGAGCAAGCTGAAGAAAGGATTTGTGACATGCAAGACAAAGCTTTGGAATGCTCCCCAACTTCCAAAGAAGAAAAGAAATGGAAGGCAAAAATGGATCATTCTCTCAGACAGCTCTGGGATAACTTGAAGAAAAACAATATTCGCTAAATAGGGATACCTGAAAAAGCTGAAGTCGTGTGACAAGGCACCGAGTCTCTTCTTTATGAGGTTATGAAAGAGAACTTTCTAGAAATGCCAAGAGATTCTGAAATTCAGATAGCAGAGAGTTTCTGAAATCCAGTATGATTCAACCTGAATAAAACATCCCCCAGACACATCATAATCAATTTCAATAAAGTTAATATGAAGGAGAAAATTCTGAAAGCAGCCAGACATAAGAAAACCATTATCTATAAAGGGAAAAACATTAGAATAACTGCAGCTCTCTCTGCTGAAACATTTCAAGCTAGAAGAGGGTGGTCATCAAGTTTTAATTTCCAAAAACAAAATAACTTTCAACCCAGGATCCTGTATCCAGCCAACTGAGTTTCATTTATGATGGAGAAATTAAATACTTTAATGACATCCACATGTTGAAGAAATTTGCCATAACTAAAGCAGATCTCCAGGATATTCTCAGACCAGCATAATCCTCTACCACAAAAGTAAATCCATGCAGAAACTTTTGATCAAATACCAACTTCCACAGTAGTGAAAGGATTCAAAATGTCCACTGGACTTTCTAAAAGGCATATCAATATTCTCAATTAATGTGAATGGCTTAAATTGTCCTCTAAAGTGGCATAGGTTGGCTGACTGGTTACAAAACTCAGGCCAGATATCTGCTGCATACAAGAATCTCATCTTACCTTAAAAGATAAATATAGACTCAAGGTGAAGGGATGGCCATCTATACTCCTGACAAATGGAAAGCAGATAAAAGCAGGTATTACAATGCTAATCGCAGATACAGCAGGCTTTAAACCAAGAAAAATAAGGAAGAATAAAGATGGACACTTCATATTTGTTAAAGGTACTACTCAATATGATAAGATTTCAATTATTCAACCAAAATATGTTTCAATTTATAAGAGAAATTCTAACAGACATGAGTAGGACTTGATTACCCCCAGCTCCATAGTAGTTGGAGATTTTAACACCCTGTAAGCAAGGCTGGACAGATCCTCCAAAAAGAAGCTAAGCAAAGACATTCTAGATTTAAACTTAACCTTTCAACATCTGGATTTAATAGACATCTACAGAATGTCTGAATACACATACTTCAAAACTGAATACACATACTTCTCATCACCCCACAGAAAATACTCCAAAATTGATCACATCCTAGGTCACAAGTCTAACCTCTATGAATTAAAAACAAAAAAAATAGAAATTATTCCTTGCATCTTCTCAGACCATCATGGAATAAAAGTTGAACTCAATAACAACAGGAATCTGCATACTCATACAAAAAAAATGGAAACTAAATAACCTTATGCTGAAGGATACATGGGTCATAGACGAGATTAAGAAGAAAATTGACAAATTTTTGGAACAAAATGACAATGAAGACATGAATTATCAGAACCTCTGGGATACTGCAAAGGCAGTCCTAAGAGAAATTTGTAGCACTGCAAGCCTTCCTCAAGAGAACAGAAAGAGAAGAAGTTAACAATGTAATGGAACATCTTAAGCAACTGGAGAAAGAAGAACATTCCAACCCCAAACCAAGCAGAAGAAAAGAAATATTCAAAATTAGAGGAAGGGGCGGGGGGGGGACAAGATGGCCAACTGGAAGCAGCTTCTGACAGAGGCACCTGTCCAAAAGTAAAGATAACCTTCAGAAACTGTCCAATTGAGCTGAAGACTGAGAGCCCAGGTGAGAGAGAGAGAGATGTGATAGCCGCAGGTCACCTCTGAGGCAAGCTGCAATGTCCAGAAACCAAGTTTCAGGCAGAAAAACTGAACTAAGCTATTCTGAACTTCCAGAACACAATTCCCCCCTTACCTGATGTGCCAGAAGCCTGACCTCTGCTGAAACTGAGAGAGGAGGACTTGAGCAGTGCCCACTCTCCCTATCTGCCAAATCAGGTGGCCTGCCAGGTAAGAGACTAGGGGCTCCACCAAGCCCCAGCCAGCCCCCAGATCAGGGACACTGCTGGGAAGCCCACATAGCTCTGATCTGTGCCAGAAACTCCTCTGGGACCCACGCTGGGCCCTGGCCCACACCAACAGTGGCCAGGAACTCAGTCAGGACTTCCGCACCCCCTGATTTGCACCATGCCAGCTCTTAGCCCGCTGCCAGCAGGAGCCAGGAAGACTGCAGGGACTCTCCCGTGGTGCCAATTTGTGCCCTGCCAGGCCTCAGCCTGCTGCTCACTAAGACCCTGCCCATCCGTGCCCTCCGCACTCCGTCCACAGTGGCCAGGAACTCCACTCCACAGGGACCACTGCGTAGCCCCAATTGGCACCCTGCTGGGCCTTGACCTGCTGCCAGCAGCAGCCAGGAAGCCCACTAGGACTCCCTCCCAGGACAATCTGTGCCTGGCCTGGCCTCAGCCTGCAGCCCGCTAGGACACTTGCCTGGCTCCAATAAGTGCCCCAGGCTCACCGCCACAGCGACTGGGAACTCCACACCACTGGGACCCCTGGGCCACCCCAATTGGCACCCCACTGGGCCTTGACCTGCTGCCAAAAGCAGCTAGGAAATCTACTGGGACTCCCTCCCAGGGCAATCTGTGCCCTGCCTGGCCTCAGCCTACCCCCCCTTGCTGGGACCCCCACAAAGATCTGATCCACACTCTCTGGGACTTGGCCTTCTGGTTGCAGCAGCCAGGGACTCTGCTGGGCCTTGGCATGCCAGCTAGCCTACTGTGGCCAGGGACCCCACTGGGACCCCCATGCCGGGCCTTACTCTGGTGCCCACACAAGCCAGGGGCTCCACCAGGAACCTGCCAGGCCTCCACCTGCCTGCACGGGCCAGGAACTCAGGGAGCCACACAACACACCACCTCCCCTACCCTCTCTACCTCTGCACTGGCCTGCCCATCTGGCCAGGAACCTAGGAGGCTACGTGACCTACACCCTCCCTCTGGAAACTTCCTCCCAGCCAGAGACTGCTGGAGGCATGGGCTCCCTTTGCAAAGGGGACTGGGTGCTCCATCCCATGCACTGCTGCTTGATCCAGGCATGCCACCCTCCAGAGCTGCTCCTGCAGCCAGAACTCAATTGGTAGGGCAGTCTCAGAGTCACTTCCTACAAAGATCCAGTAACAACAGAGTGATCCTGCGGGGAGAGACACCTCCCCCACTCTGAGGACAGTCATAGGCAACAGTGAAAAATAATCATGAGGCAGAATCAACAGAAAAACTCTGGCAATATGAATAATCAGAGTAGATCAAATCCCCCAAGGAACGACAAAGTAGATCCAGCACAAGATCCCTTGCATAAGCAAATGACTGAGATGTCAGAAGTTGAATTCAGAGTCTGGATAGCAAATAAGATCAGCGCAAGGGAGGAAAAGATGAAATTAGAATTTCAAGCAGTAATCCAAAAGATGACCCAAAAAATGTCTCAAGAACTGAACGAATTCAAAGACAAAATGACCAAAGATTTTGACACATTGAGACAAGAAGTTGCAGCTCTCAAAAGTCTGAGAAATATAGTAGAATCCCTCAGTAACAGAATGGAGCAAGCAGAAGAAAGGATTTGTGACACGCAAGACAAAGCTTTTGAACACTCCCCAACTTCCAAAGAAGAAGAAAAATGGAAGGCAAAAACGGATCATTCT
>CAUYON010014710.1:0-12791 GCA_963573935.1 Arctocebus calabarensis | reverse complement strand
GAGCTCACCCATCCCCCTGACTCCCGGTGAGATGGGTCAGGTAAACACAAGCTGAATGACTTTCCTGCAATATGTCAGAAAATTTCTGCAAAAATCTTCAGCAGGAGCCAGAGGCAGTGGGGAGGGTGTGGTGGGCCCCACGGGAAAGCTGGGAGGACTGGGGGCCTGTTTGGGACAAGCCCTGTGACATCTAGTTGTTTAGGAAGACACTTTGGGCGTGGAGATTGTGGGAAGACTGGCAGTACCCAAGCCATCTCCATCCCTCCTGCCTGCCAATCCCATGCTCCAGGGAAGCTGGGCTACAAACACCAGGGAATGCACAGAGGTCATCATTGACTCACCTCATGCAGGTGCCCCCAGGTCACACGCACACACATTACCCTGAAATTCACCATCGGAATACCTGTGTAACTGACAAGACTTTGGGCCTCAGAATTCTGACTCCTCTCTTTTAATCCATCATCAACAATCTTTTGTGACAATGCTTCTGGAGCTGTGTAGTACAGGCATCCAGTCAGAATGGGCACTTGTAGGGGACTTTCGGTAACATGTCTCATTCACTATCACACTTACTCCTATTGATAACAATAAGTGTTTTTTCGTAAATGAATGAAACATTTAATCTTTCAGACTTTTTTATATTACCGCATTAAATCCTACATACAGTGTGATTTAATCATAAAACCTCTTTGTCTTTGCTCCAAACCTAGTTTTTTTAACCATCTCCATTGATGATGCATCATCCTTCTAATTATTCAAGTGAGAAATCTGTCACTTACACCCTGGATTCTTACACCCTGTCTGCTGGCTATCGAGTTTTTCAATTAAAATCTCTGTGTTTTGAGAATGCCCTCGTTAATGGGTTTGCCTTATCTTGCTTGAACTTTTTCAATGCCAACTTGTCCCTCCAAATGGTTGTCTTAAAATCATTACCCCAAGTCTGTCCAGTCTCCAACGTGATAGTGTCAAGGTGTAAATCTTTGCCTCGATGCCTCTAGGTCGTCCTCGAGAACCTCCCTATCAAATGTGCCTGCCCACCTCCCCGCCTGCTTCCCACCCTCCCCCGAGTTTCTGAAGTCCTGAAGTTCTCTTTAGCTCTTTACTTCTTTCTCTAGAGCAGCAGTTCTCAACCTGTGGGTCGCAACCCCTTTATAACGATGAAAATACATGGCAGCATTAGGAAGGTTGAGAACTGCTGCTGGTCTAGAGGAAGAAGCGATGGCCTGGCCCATTCCTCCATATTCAAGACTTCCTGGGGCTGTGGCTTCACCAGGCAGCATTTCTGGAACTCACCTCTCTTCTGGGGAGATGCCTGGCACCCACTCACCTTCAAGTCTCCACCTCCCCAGTTGGCGTGTAAAGTCTCCTGGGCAGAGCGGAGATTCCATCGTTTTCCAAATTTAGTCCCTGACAAATGATAGGCACTTGTTAAATGCCTGTCTCATAGGTTTGAATTGGGGGAAATCAGCAGAAATCTTTCTTTACCAGAGATGTATTCCGAGCTGGGGTCTCCTCTCTCTCTGTTCCCACAGTGCCTTTTGGTGCCCATCGCCCCCGCTGGACATTTTTTGTGTTCTGTGTTGTGTTTCCCGGCTAACATGTGGTTTGATTTGTTCTGTTTGTCCTTACCTCATTGTCAACAAATAGAAAACTGAAGAAGGTGTGTGTCTGTTGAATGAATATGTGAAAGAATGAAATGGTTCTACATTCTATATTGATTCTCCTTCCCCTTTTGGCTTACCCGCTTTTAAGTACCATATTATTTATTGACAAACTAGCTTACTATTACATTAATATTATTGGATTATGTTAATACTACGTAGTGAGTTTGAGTGTAATTATGTTTATCAGTAAGTGCTTTTTCTTAAACAAGTTTAAGCACATTTTAAATGTATAAAATATTATTGTTTATGTAATTTTATAAACATACATATTTTAACTGTGAAATAAAATGCAAGCAGAGTTTATTCTCCATCAGTGAAATGGACAGTGGCTGTAGTCAGGAGCCAGCCCTTATCTGTTGCATCTGTCCTCCAGCACGGATAAGTTCCGGCCGTACCAGCTGACTTCTCTGTCCCTTAGTTGGCTCATCTGTAAAACAAGAGATTAAACTACATTATTAAGGCTGTTTCCCACCTTAAAATACTGTGAGTTTTTTTTTCAATTTTAGCCTGAGTTTCAAATTTACTTAATGCTTATGGATGGTTCTGATACCACATGGGAATGCTTTCAAACCATCGTGCTTTGAAAAATCATGTGGAAATTTTATTCCATGCCAAAAGACATCTTAATTATCTGCTGTCTTTTAAAATATTTTTCTCAGGGGACATGTATTGGCAGAGGGGTGTGGGGGGTAAGAAGCCAAAGAAAGAGATGAGCAGACAATTTTCCTAAAACTCCACATCTGAGATGCAATTATTTTTTGTTGGTTCATGCAATTTTATTCCCCAAACCTGTTTTCCCTAATTAAGCAGTGAAGCCTTTTGGCAAATACAAACAATGTAGAAATGAAAAATAATCGGCATAAAATGCTGAAGGGAACATTCCTCTAAATATGGAGTGGAGGTCTGCAGTGTGGGGCAGAGGCGCTCCAGGGGACTGTGTAACACACAGGGGTGTGTCTTCCTGGTGAAACTGATGGGTCCCCCACTCCCTAGAGGGGAGCTCTAGGTATGTCGGTTAGTTGAAACCGTTCTGTAAGCCTGATAGGCATTTATTTTTCAGCAAACAAGAGTCTAATCGACTTTATTGTTTTCCTTGGAAGGACCAGCAAATCACAGAAAGTCAGGCATGAGTAACAATTTAACGGAGAGTGGAAGACATTTAATCATGTTTTTGATTGCCCAGAGCAATCCTGTCTATTGAGGTAATATTCATCTGTCTTTTATAAGTAAAATAATAACTATTTTTATTTCTCCAGAAAGTCCTCTGAAAGATCACTTGGTCTCCCTTGTAGCAGCGAGTTTTTGTCTTTATTTCACCCTCTGTCCTATTGTTGGTCTTTCTTAAACCTTAGCCTGTTTTGGGAACCAACAGGGGTTCACGTTCTTCTCTCTCTGCTATCCACCCACCTGCTCTGCCATAAAGTCTAAAGTGAGTCAGCACTGGAGCCTCTTAGTGTGGCCATGCTTTGGATATTCTACTTTGCCTCCAAGTAAGTGGCCGCAGGGGCTGTGAGGGGCCAAGGGAAGGTGCAAGTTTTGGAATTGGGTGGTCCTAGAGTTCCCAATTTGTCTTGTATACACAGCGGCCTTGAGATCATGGGTGGGTTGCATCACCTTGTCAGCGTGACGGCTAAAGAGAGTATCAAGAGACCCAACACCCCCCCAACAGACAATGGTTAGGCATTGGCATAGGCACCTGCAAAGAAATACCTTTTTCCTCTTTGTATTTTTGTAGATATTGGGAGGGAGACGGGAGGGGGAGGCTGAGTTGGAGTATGTATGATAGCGCTGAGAAGTCAGCCGTGACTGGGACCTGGAGCACCTCCCCTGGCTTCGTCCCACAGATGTGGGCTACGCACTTTCCTTCTGAGTGGCTTCCTGCAGGTGTAGAATCAGACAAGCTCACTGTACATCTCACACCTGGGGTGTTATACATGCCTGTGTTAATTTTAGACTGAAATCCTGATGCTATTGCAGTGACTGGGAAAAGGACAACATGAAAGTTGAGTGCCTTCAATTCTGTCATTCTGTGGGGCACTGGGAATCAACCCCAAGATGTGATGTTTCTGTTTGGCCAACACAGATGGTAGTTCATAGACATCTTTTACTAGATTTACATACCTTTAAAAATCACAATTTATTCTCTTATTTAAATTGTTATTTGTTTTAAAAGTAAAGAACAAGGCAAGGAAATGATTATTACTGATGGTTACATGATGGATACTAAAAATGGTTTTTTCATATTGGGGAGAAAGATCTTTAAAAAAATGATCCTTCCTGGGTGTTAAATAGGCTAGGCGAAACACTGCTGGGCAGAAAGACAAGTGGTGTTAGGTCCACAGTCTTCCGGTGTAGGTTGACCAAAGGAGCCCCTATAGACATGAGCTCACTACAGCTTACAACTTGCAGGATTAAGTAAGCTGTCTTCACTTCCCCAGCCCCTTTCAGGGGTGTCCAACCATTGCCCCCGGCTAGCTTTGAATGTTTATCTAAGAGGTGTCTTGGGCCACATATTAAATACTCAAACACTAAGGAAAGCTGATGAGCAAAACAATTCCATGCATAAATTTCTTGATATCCGTCCCCACAGGTAAGCGCCCACAGCCAGCCATGCCAGGTTGGATGCCCCTGCCTGAGCTCTGCTGGTTTCTTCACGTGATTGAAAGCTCTCGTCACCCCCCCACCCCCTCTCTAATACAGCTCACCATTCAAGAGGCAGAACAGTGAAGGAGAAAAAGACAGGAGCTGGGTTTAATTTCTGGTTCAATGTCACTGTGTGGAATTCTCACTTTAAGTCCGTTTCTCCACCATAAAACACAGCTAATGAGAATGACTTATTAGGATTTTCATGAGGATCAGGAATGCTGAAGGGCTGGGGTTGGTACATGATAAATGCTGCAGGGATCAGCTTGGGGGAATCATTATCTTCCGTGGTCCCCTTGAGCTCTGGGTGTGCTCAGACCAGTTTGCAATGGCATCTTCTATTTTCATTTTTATTTTTTATTTTACTGTTGGGGAATCATGGAGAGTACAATGAGCCAGGTTATACTTTTTGCATTTGCTGAAGTCCTTCTATTACAGTTCCATCTTCTGTTGGTACAAGTCTATCAAATTCCCCTCTGTCTCTTAACATGTCACGACACATAAACATGTTTGTATCTAAATCTGTAAATACACATACACGTTTGCATGTTGAATACTATCTGCACACACCTCACGGATACATACAGACACATAACAAAAGATCGGATGATATGTAATTGCATGACCTAAACCTCTAATTTTCTAAAATTGGGCTGAATTCTCCTTAGGTCAACATCACAGTGGAAGGGCTTCATGTATAGTGTGGATCAAGATAAATTTCCAGGCCACGGACCCGGAGTGGAGACACGCACTCTCACTCTGGTTTTGTTTTCTTTTCAACACATGCTTTTTATCAGAAGATTCCTTCTTGCCAATTACTCTTATTTTAAACTTGGCTTTCCACGAGGCCAAACAATTTAAACGTGGGCAATTGTATCAATGCATATTTTTCTACCATGTAATAAAATAATAGTTGAGTCGAAAACTTTATTAATTCCAAATTTAGCATTGAGCCAATAGTGGCCTTTGCTCTCTGTCTGGAGGGAAAGAGCAGGCTGGGAGCAGCTGCTTTTGCCTCCACATGTGAAAAAAAAGGTAATGACTTTTAAGAGATGGCTTGTCAAGAAGGGATATGACGCAGGACAGAACACCCATCTTTGAAAAAAGGACTTTTGTCTGTTTTTTTTTACTGCATGTGGAGAAGGCCATTTATTTCCCATGCACACTAATGACTCTCTGTTTCCCGACCAAAGCATGACTATTTGTGTCTGGATACAAGTGCTGTGATGATTTTTGTTATTTTTTGTTTGTTTTGTTTTTTGAAGTTTGGCCAGGGCCGGGTTTGAACCCATCACCCCGGAGCCTTAGTGACTGAGCCACAGGTGCCGCCAATATTTGTTATTTTTATGTGCCTCTATTTTTGATTTTTTCAAATGTTCAGCTATAACTCAGTTTTGTTTGGGTGAACAGAAATAAAATCAGCAACCGTTTCTTAACAGAAAGATTTAGTGTGGACAGTTCTTGAAACAGAAATTCAAAGTATGTCTTTTAATGGTTTGTAAAATGCAGGGTAATAGAATAGGCACTTTCTCTGGTTGCTGCAAGCTTTGCAGTTTTTTTAAATTTAAAAATGAGAAGAAAAATGAACCCTACTGAGCCCCTGGTGGATGTCTGGCTCTGTGCTTTGTCATTGCTCTGTGTATTTTTCTCAATTACATATTATGTTAATCAGAGTTCTTCAGAGAAACAGAACCAATAGGATAGTTGGATGGATAGACAGATGGATAGATAGATGGATGGATAGAAGGATGGATAGATAATAGATAGATGGATTGATAGATGGTTGGATAGACAGATGGATAGACAGATGGATAGTTGGATGGATAGATGTATGGATAGAAGGATGGATAGACAGATGGATAGATAGATGGATGGATAGAAGGATGGATAGACAGATGGATAGATAGATGGATGGACAGATAAATGGATGTATAGATAGATGAATGGATGGATAGAGGGATGGATAGATGGATGGATGGACAGATGGATAGACAGATGGATGAACAGATAAATGGATGTATAGATAGAAGAATGGATGGATAGATGGATGGATGGATGGACAGAAGGATGGATAGATAAATAGATGGATAAGTAAATGGATAGAGAGACAAATGGACGGATAGATGACGGATAGATGGATGGATAGAAAGATGGATAGACAGATAAACGGACCTATAGATAGATAAATGTGTGGCTAGAGAGATGGATGGATAAATAGATGAATGGATAGACAGATAGATCAATGGATGGATAGACATATGGATGGATGGTAGGTAGACAGATGAGAGTGAATTTTTTTTAGGGGAACTGACTCATGTAAAGATGGTGGCCGAGAAGCCCCAGGACAGGCCACCTGTTGGCTGAGAACTGGGGGGCTGATAGTGTCACAGTTAAGTCCAAGGGCCTTGGAAGCAATGAAGCCAATGGCATAATTCATAGCCTGAGGTTAAGAGCACAAGGACTTGGGGGAATGGAGTGGGGAATCCGGTCAAGTCCCAGAGTCCAAAGTCTGGAAGATGTAAATTTCTGACATCCCAGGGCAGGACAAGAGGGGTGTCTGTGTTCCAGGAGAAGAGAGAGCACTGCCATTCCTTCTGCTTTTCTGCTCAGTCAGGGCCTTCAGAGGACGGGTCAGTGCCCACCCACACTGTTGAGGGTGGGTCTTTGTCCCTCGGTTCACTGGCTTAGTGCTGATCTCTTCTGGAAATACTCTCAGAGACACACCTGGAAATGATGCTTTACTAGCTCTCGGGGCATCCCTCGACCCTGTCAAGTTGACACCTGAAGTTAACTATCGCACATAAGCAATCTCAACGTGTCCTGACAGTAACCTTGCAGAGTGGCCATCGCTAGCCTTAGGACACAGGTCAGGAAGCCCAGTGTCCACATTACAGGCATAACGGCATAAAGGATGGTAGAAGAATTCCAAACCCCGGGTCTGAGTGACTCTGTAGCCCAAACATTTTTTTGCTATCTTTTTCAGTAGCAATGTGAAACATTTTGCAAACAAAGATAAAAATTTTATTCTACAAAACAGACAATGAAGTTAGTGAACTAGGACGATGCTTTTCATGTCCTCACGGACTCCTCAGTCTCTTGGGCTTCTCAACACGCAGACGTGTTAGGAATGTTCCTGGTTTATTGAGCCATCATTTGAGGTTTAAAGGGAAATTTTTAGTTTCTTGGGTAATCCATCTCCTCCTTTTCTATCCAAACCTCCAAATAAACTTGCTCCACTTTTGTCATTTTAGGAAAAGCAATTGAGTAGAATCCAGGAGAAATGAACTTACAGTTGTCTATCTTGGAGCTCTGCTTCCCCCACAAGGGCATCCCCCAGACCCCTTATCCTGACAGAAGCCACATTCCACCAGCCCCACACCATGCTGACTGAGCTTGCAGCTGCCCAGGGAACAAACACCCATAAGCAGACTGCAGCCACACACATCTGTGTGTCCATAGAAACCTGGCTTTTATGTTGTACTCCCTATGGCTCAGCTCTGTGGTTTATTGTTAACCAGTTTCCTTTCTCCCCCTCTCTTTAAGGTAGATTTATTAGCACAAATATGTCATGCAAATGATGATTTATGAGGGCACCACAGTTCCTGAGAAAACATATTGATTTAAGGGAACTCGAATTCCCTGCTACAAAGGCCTGTTTGGGGAGACTTGATGGGTTAGACTAAAGTTAAGCTGAATTCGTGAACCTGCCCCCAGCTCTCTGTATTCCTTGAGATTTTCTGCTGTGATGTAAGCCCGCATGAGCTCCACCTTTGCAACTGTCCTTTTTATTTCATCGCTGTTGTTAACCTTTGGATTCCATTCTCTACTCAGCTCAAAGAATTATGATGTTTACTGGGTAGCCTTTCACAAGAGCTAGTGAATAGGGAGGTGTTTGTTACCAAGAGAGACGGAGGAAGTTTGAGAAAGAGGTGCACGAGGTTATCTTCTTCTAGGTGCTGTTCTGACGCCCAGCAGAAATCCCGTCCCCTGATCCCAACCTGAGCCATGCCTGGTGCAGAGCGGTGGGGTGGAGAGCCGCTTGAGTCCCCTTTCCCTTCCAGTTGTGGCTGTCGCTTCTGCAGAACCGTGAAATCTACAGGAAGGCACTAAGTGAAAGGATGAGAGGGCCCAGGAGTGAGAGCCTTCAGCACACAGCGGCGGAATCTCCCAATTATATTTAATTGCAGAAGACACGCAGCTGGGACGTCAATAAAAGGGGCTTTGTTTCATTTTCTGGGCTCAGCCAAGGTGATGGGGTGGAAATATGACCAGTGGCATTGACCACTCTCTTCACTCTTGCAATGTCTCTCCCCGTTTCCCTGATCATTTTACTTTCAAAGTGGGAATAATGGAGTTGTGTGACCCTCTGGGCCCTAGTCCACCATCATATTGACAACCCCCATTAATCTCAGAAAGTCTCACCCCATTTACTAAATCGTAGTGACTCACCTGCCGTCACACAGCAATCAGTGGCAAAGTTAATTGCAATCGATGCCTCCTAACATTTTTCCTGCCCACCTCCTTCCCCTGCAGTAAAGCTTATCTTTTAGGAAGGACAGACAGCTTTGCACAGGGCACACTTCTGTGTCAGGAGTAGAACAAGGGTCTGGGACAGGAGGAAGGTTTTCAAAGTGCTCATCACAGACAGAAGATTTTGGTTTTCAAGTTTCAAGTTTAAATATGAACATCCTCTATTTTTTTTTCCATCAACTGTCTGTTTACTTATAGAAATTTAAAAAAAACATTTACTTATATTTCAAAGTAATGCAAAGTTTGTTAAAAAAAAAATTGTTAGGAACTACTCCAGGAATTAAGAGAAAAATAATTGCACTACTCATGGAGAACAGTGTTACCAATCTGTGCCCTGATTTTTTCTTCCCTTCTTTCTTCTCATCCCCTATGAACATGCCCTCTGTCTGTAAGTGCTGGTGCTGAGTCTGCTGGGACCCCATCTCCCCACACCCTGGTGCTGTGCCCTGGTGCTGAGTCTGCTGGGACCCCATGTCCCCCACACCCTGGTGCTGCACCTTCTGGGGCTTGATCTGCCCCACACCCTCTCTCTGTTTTCTGATTCCTAGCACGGTCTCTGATTGAATATAAAACATAAGTGTGTGTTATTGATGACTTGCGTGTGTCAGCTATTGGTTGGATGTTTGGAGTGTTTCAAACAGCAGGAATGTTCAGCTGAGAAGTGGCTGCAAAATTTTACTCCCTGATTCAACTATCTGATTCAGAAAATAAAATTTGGAGTAGCGGTGAATTTTTGTCATTTTGTTAGATGAGTGGGGTTGACCTGTTTCATGGGACAAGGGTAGCATCCCCCCTTTGAGTACAGTTGGTCTTGCAGCTTGAGGAAGGGGCACCCCGACTGTAGAGGTCTATGCAGGATGTCTGTCATTATTTTTGCTTTTCCTATGTGTTTTGCATAGAGATATAAGGAGCGTTTGGCAAGACCTTTACCAAAAGGTCAAAAGCACACGTGACCTGTGAATTTGAGAATGCCTTACCTTCTTTCTGAAATGCTTCTCAGACACAAATGTGCCAAGCATTATGCTGGTGCAGGAAGTGCTGTGATTTGTAAAAGGAGGTGCCATCATCCCAGAGTTCACTCGCCATCCGTCAGAGCAGGTAATTCATGCACTGGGTAGAAAAGCGGGTGGGTTGCTTCTTGCTGCCTTGGGGAGGTACAGAGGGGAAGCCTGGAGCCTGACCTGCGGAGGAAGGTTGGAACTTGTTGGGGAGCCAAGGGGAGACCCTGGGGGGTGGGTGGTCCTTCCAAACAGAGGAAAGAGTTTATATTAAGGTCTGGGGGAAGAGAGTTTGAGGAGCCGCTGAAGGGCACGCCCAGCTCAGGTGAGTGAGGCTGTTGGTGGTCATGGGAATGGCAAAAAGCATAAATATTCAGCGTTGTTGATGTCAAGAATGTGAGAGGAGGGGCTGAAAAGAGCGTGGATGAAAGCAGTATGGTGGAGATGGCAGGGGGAGAGAGAAACCAAAACCAGACCCAGGGAGGGCCAGAGGGAGGTTCTGCAAGAAGGAGCAGCCCACAGTGACACGAAGACAGGAAAGAGAAGTCGGGGTGCTGGCAGCCTTGGGGAGCGGTGTGAGAGCAGTGGATGTACAAGGGGGGCCACTGCTCTTCTGCGGATGTGGAGGAACTTTGGCAACCACGATCTGGGGAGCACAGGCAGCCACTGGAGGGGCGTGGGGATCAAAGGAAGTCAGTGCAGTGGGCGCGGGGGACGGGGGATACCAGGGACCAGCTGGCATCCCCCAACTCCCAGGGCCTTCAAGCATCCCTGTTCATCTGCCTTGGGATCACCATGTCCTACTTAGAAAAGGCTCTGTTAGAAGCAGTTGGTTTTATGATTCATCTTAAAAAATAACCACCTAGGCAG
Organism: Arctocebus calabarensis; assembly: GCA_963573935.1. NCBI lineage: Eukaryota > Metazoa > Chordata > Mammalia > Primates > Lorisidae > Arctocebus > Arctocebus calabarensis. The sequence goes on along the minus strand of CAUYON010014710.1, from coordinate 2,086 downwards.
GAAATGTGAAAAAACGAAAGAGTGAAAGTTTGGCAGGAAAGCGTTTCCTTTAAAAAACAGGAGTGAATATGACGGATGAATGTGACGGATAAGGAGCTGTAATAATGAAAAGAAGTTCAGCCCTCTTTTCCTGTATCTTTTTGGCTTCATTTGGACCAACACCACGTCACTGGCACTCTGCCAGGGAAGGAAGGCAGGCTCCTGCTCCCCACCAGGCGTTACTCAGGGGACTGGGGGTCACAAGCTAGTCCCACAGTTGGCACGCTCACCCGTACTCCGAAGGCCAGAGAACTGCAACTGCGGTTTCCAGAATCACTGCTATTCAAACAAAACAATGGCCCCCGCAATAATGATGACAACAGTACAGAAGCGTCAGGGCCAATTCTCAGTTTTCATTGAGACAGGTTGGAAAGTAACTAAAGCCACGTGCCATTATTCCAGATATTTGTGGAACCTGCATCTTACCTCTCGGTTCAGGAGTCTATTTCATAGACTTCCGTGCTGGGAAGTCACAGCCTGCGGCCTCACATAGTCGCTTTCCAAACAGGTCTCAGCACTTGAGAGCAGCGCGGCCTGTTATCAGACACGTCTGCTGGACGGCCTCCTCGTCACACCAGCATAGGCCTCACTGTGTCTCAGTTTTGATCATAGATCTACTTTCTACTTCCCAAGCAACCCTAAACACACTTAAGTTCCCTTTCTCATGAGGTCACTCCTTCAACTACGTACTGACAATAATTATGACATAATGTAATCCCTTCTTGCTAACTCTGACATATTTAATTATTATTATTATTATTATTATTTTTGAGACAGAGCCTCAAGCTGTCACCCTGGATAGAGTGCTGTGGCATCACCGCTCACAGCAACCTCCAATTCCTGGGCTCAAGAGAGTCTCCTGCCTCTGCCTCCCAAGTAGCTGGAACTACGGGCGCCCGCCACAATGCCCGGCCATTTTTTGGTTGCAGCCGTCATTGTTGTTTGGCGGGTCCGGGCTGGATTTGAACTCACCTGCTCAGGTGTACGTGGCTGGCGACTTAGCCCATTGAGCCACAGGTGCTGAGCCAGCTGTGACATATTTTAAATAAATCTAATGTAATACGTGTGTATATATATATATATTCTGCAAAACTATTTTAACAGGAAAGGTAGGTTTGGGCTCTATCTTTTAAAGTGATTCCATCTGTGTGAATTTTCCATGGAATAGTTTCTTCTGCAACATCATTTCCCTAGTCACGTCTGAGGGCATCCTAAGGAGCATGTTGGTGGATTCGAATGACACAAGCTTAACGTATTGTGTTCCACCCAAGTCAAGACCCCAGACTTTGGACGCCGCAGCTGCACTGAGGCTTGCTGTGGTCACCTGGTGCCTGCAGTGTGTTGGGCACTGTGTTCCCAACATCTGCAGAAAGGAGAGATGACAGTGTCAGTCTAGGTAAAAGCTACTGCAATTCTGCAAATCATATTCTTAGCCTCATCTTATGCTTTAGCAAAACCAAGACGCAGAAATGCAAGACAACTCTGGAGAACCAAGATCAATGCTAAGTCTTCCTGAATCCAATGTCCCCTGTGGCTCTTCTGAAATCTCCACTTCCCAGCTGAGCAGGGCTGGAGAGCTGGGCTCTGTCAGGACAGGGTGGAAGTTGAAGCAGGTGACGCAGACACTGAAACTGGAATAAATGAACAGAGCACCCGTTCGTCAGGACACAGGAGCACACAGCCTGTGGTTAGTGATGTTTATCTGCCACATCGTATAAAGTTGCAGATTTGAAGGTTAAGATTTATAGTAAGTCCAAACTTAACAGAAGAGCAGGCCAGTTGGCCGCTCTTAAATCAAAGAAGATATCCCTTTTCAAATGAAATGCTAGTTGAAATGCTAAAATGCTATGCAGATACAAGGGGCTTAGTTTTTAACGTTTTCAGGGTTACCAATACTTCTTTTTTTTTTTATTTTGTAGAGACAGAGTCTCACTTTATCGCCCTGGGTAGAGTGCCGTGGCGTCACACTGCTCACAGCAACCTCCAGCTCTTGGGCTTAAGCGATTCTCTTGCCTCAGCCTCCCTAGTAGCTGGGACTACAGGCGCC
>CAUYON010014703.1:0-13577 GCA_963573935.1 Arctocebus calabarensis | reverse complement strand
CATTTAAGGTTAACTTGTTAAGTACATGAGGAAATAGTTCTCCTATAGCTCTGTCTCTCTTATTTTATGTAGATTTTTTAAGACCTAAAAGTAGAAGAGTATTGTGCTGTTTTCCGGGACAGGATATCTGCCACTTAAGTTTAAAGTCAAACAATGAATATTGTAAATCACAGATTTAAGTGTGCACATGACTACAAAAGTATATAAGGTAGTGAGAAATAAAGTTAATAGGCTAGATACCACAACAGAGCTTGTAGCCTGCTTCTTGTGCCTTTTCTTAACATTGCAGTGCGGATTTACACTTGAGGCAAAGCTATAGCCCCTCGCATCTCAGGTCATGCAACAATAATGACCAAGTGTGCTTTATCCCAGGATCTCAAGACTGGTTCAATATACATAAATCTATAAATGTAATTCAGCACATAAACAAATTAAAAAATAAAGACCATATGATTCTCTCAATTGATGCAGAAAAAGCTTTTGATAATATCCAGCATCCCTTCATGATCAGAACACTTAAGAAAAATGGTATAGAAAAATGGCATTTCTTAAACTGATAGAGGCCATCTACAGCAAACCCACAACCAATATCGTATTGAATGGAGTTAAATTGAAATCATTGCCACTTGGATCAGGAACCAGGCAAGGTTGCCTTTTGTCTCCACAGCTCTTTAACATTGTAATGGAAGTTTTAGCCATTGCAATTAGGGAAGAAAAGGTGATTCTGGGTATCCACATAGGTTCAGAAGAGATCAAACTTTCACTCTTCACAGATGATATGATTGTATATCTGGAAAACACCAGGGATTCTACTACAAAACTTCTAGAAGCGATCAAGGAATATAGCAGTGTCTCAGGCTACAAAATCAAAACCCATAAATTGGTAGCCTTTATATATACCAACAATAATCAAGTCGAAAAAACAGTCAAGTCGAAAAAACAGTCAAGGACTCTATTCCTTTCACAGTAGTGTAAAGAAGATGAAATGTTTGGGAGTTTACCTAACAAAGGACGTGAAAAATCTCTATAAAGAGAACTATGAAACTTTAAGAAAAGAAATAGCTAAAGATGTTAACAAATGGAAAAACATACTATACTCATGGCTGGGAAGAATCAACATTGTTAAAATGTCCATGCTACCCAAAGCAATACATAATTTTAATGCAATTCCTATTAAAGCTCCATTGTCATATTTTAAAGATCTTGAAAAACTAATACTTCATTTTATATGCATCAGAAAAAACCTCGAATAGCCAAGACATTACTCAGAAATCAAAACAAAGCAAGAGGAATCAAGCTACCAGACCTCAGATTATACTATAAATCGATAGTGATCAAAACAGCATGGTACTGGCACAAAAATAGAGAGGTAGATGTTTGGAACAGAATAGAGAACCAAGAGATGAATCCAGCTACTTACCATTGTTTGATCTTTGACAAGCCAATTAAAAACATTCAGTGGGGAAAAGATTCCCTATTTAACAAATGGTGCTGAGTGAACTGGCTGGTGACCTGTAGAAGACTAAAACTGGACCCACACCTCTCACCATTAACTAAGATAGACTCTCACTGGATCAAAGATTTAAACTTAAGACATGAAACTATAAAAATACTAGAAGAAAGTTCAGGGCAAACTCTTGAAGGAATAGGCTTGGTGGAATATTTTATGAGGAAGACCCCCTGGGCAATTGAAGCAGTATCAAAAATACACTACAGGAACCTGATCAAGCTAAAAAGCTTCTGTACAGCCAAGAACATAGTAATTATAGCAAGTAGACAGCCCTCAGAATAGGAGAAAATATTTGCAGGTTATGCCTCCTACAAAGGTTTAATAACCAGAATACACAGAGAACTCAAACATATTAGCAAGAAAAGAAAAAGTGATCCCTTCTCAGGGTGGGCAAAGGACTTGAAGAGAAAATTCTCTAAAGAAGACAGGCACATGGCCTATAGACACATGAAAAAAATGCTCATCATCCTTAATCATCAGAGAAATGCAAATCAAAACTACTTTGAGATATCACCTAATTCCAGTAAGATTAGCCCACATAACAAAATCCCAAAACCAGAGATGTTGGCGTGGACATGGAAAAAAGGGAACACTTCTACACTGCTGGTAGGAATTCACACAAATATGTTCCTTTTGGAAGGATATTTGAAGAATACTTAGAGATCTAACAATAGACCTGCCATTTGATCCTATAATTCCTTTACTAGGTATATATACTCAGAAAACCAAAAATCACATTATAACAGAGACATCTGTATCAGAATATTTATTGCAGCCCAATTCATAATTGCTAAGTCATGGAAGAAGCCCAAGTGCCTGTCGACCCACAAATGGATTAATAAATTGTGGTATATGTCTACCATGGAATATTATACAGCCTTAAAAAAGATGGAGATTTTACCTTCTTCATATTTACATGGATGGAGCTGGAACATATTCTTCTTAGCAAAGTATCTGAAGAATGGAAGAAAAAGTATCCAATGTACTCAGCCCTACTATGAAGCTAATTTAAAGGTTTCATATGAAGGCCATAACCTGATTATAGCACAAGAATATGGGTAAAGGGGCAAGGGAGGGAGAGGAGGAATGAGGTTGGGGTGGAGGGAGGGTAATTGATGGGGCCACACCTACAGTGCATCTTAGAAGGGTACAGGCGAACCTTACTAAATGCAGAATACAAATGTCTTCATATAATAACTAAGAAAATGCCATGAAGGGTATGTTGAACAGTTCGATGAAAATATTTCTGATTGTATATGAAACCAGCACATTGTACCCCTTGATTGCACTAATTTACATAGCTATGATTTAATAAAAAGAAAAAAGAAAGAAACAAACTGTCCTGAGTGCTGGGGATATATATGAAAATATTTGCTCTTAAAGAGAATATCTTCTAGAAGTAGAAAAGAATTATCACCACCCTAAGTAAGAGATAAGAACTGCGGACAAAATAAATCAAGGCAGAGGAAGAGGTGGTGCCAGGGGTGGGGGTAATGGTGCCAGGTGATGTCAGTGGTCGGGGGAGGCTTCATGGAGAAGGTGACAGATGGCCTGGAGGAAGTGGGGAGGGAATGCTGCTGACACTAGGGGAAAGGCACTCGGGACAGTGGGAACAGCAAGTGGAACAGCCCAGACACAGGGCAAGTAGATGAGTTCCAGGGCGCAACAAGCAGCCCTGCGTGGCTGGAGCTGGGGGAGCAGAGTGAGCAGCGGATGATGGGGACAGAAAGGGGGTGGGCTACATGGCACAACTATAAGGGCTTCCACTACCGGATAAGGGGGCAGTATAGGGCTCCATGAGGAGGAGAGGGACTGAGCCAGCATTCCACGAATTCCCAGACTGCCCTGGTGAGAACTGAGGGCAGAGGACAAAGGTGGTGGCAGGAGACCAGTGAGAGTTAAGGCAATCACTGCCTGGAGACAGAGGTGGCGGAGGTGGGGACACAGAGGCGGTCAGATGCTAAATGGAGTGCTAGCTGACACGGACAGATAATTTATCAGTTAGTTCTGGATGGCCGCTGTTCTAAGTGCCTCACATGAATTAACTGATTTCATTCTCACAAGGACTCTGTGGGATAAGGAACTGTCCCCACAAACTGCCACATACATGCATAGGACAGAATAAAAATTAGACTCTTTTTACAGTGACAGAAAGTTATGAGACCAAAACCAGAACAAACCCGTTTAGAATAAAAGATACAGTGCTGCAGAGTTTGAAATTTAGCTGACAAGTCTTATAACTATGAATTTTAAAGTTCCAGGTAATTTCAAAAATGAAACAAAGTTTCTCTGATTTAATGAGCATCCATTTGTTACTTTGCCATACTTAATGCAGCACATATAGTGAGAATGTAATTTTATCAATGAGAAGAGACAGAAATAAATAATTGCAAGTTTCTAATTGTGACATTTGGGGGGGGGTCTATGAAGGTTAGCCCCAAATAGTAACACCACTCCAGCAGAGAAACTCCTCTTCACTTGTTCAACTAGGGTAACAAATGGCGTTGGTATTTTAATTTTTTGGAAATATGTGACAGCTGATTTGCAAGACCACCAATAGCTGAGAGGGGTATTTTGAATATTTTTTTTCAAATAAGCAATGTGAAGACCTTTGTAAAATAAGCTGCAAATTTTACTTTTTAATATTCAAATCACTAATTTGATTGACTAAACTTTTCATTTGGAACTATACTAAAATAAGCTTATTAAATGATGTCACAGATTATCATTGAACAGTAGGTTAATTGATAGCTGAGATTAGGGCTTTTAAAAAATTTTCATTACGATACAAATCATATAGTGCATCTTCAATATCCATTCATTTGTTGCTTTGCTTACTAAATCTGCACTTATCAGAGTCTAATTGAGTTTTTAAATAAAGGAATGGCAAAGCTTCACATTAATGATTCCAGTCTCCTGGCAAGTCTCTACCTTATATTTTAAATTCATTTTAACCAAAATCATCTTAATCCTTTCCTTTCTTATGTGTTATCAAATTACCAACCGAATGAGGAATCCACATTCAAAGGCATAATCCTTCCTTTTAGTTTACCAATAAAAAGTCAAGGACTTCACACTCTTTGAACACAATTTTCTTTGTATTTTCTATTCAAAATATAAGTAACAGGTTGGGAACGGTTCAAACATTTCTAAAGGCCCTTTCATTGTGCAAGTCCATTTAGATTTTCTTCAGAGCATGGCAACCTATCTCTTGTTTGTCCACCACAAACAAATCCTACTTGATTTATATATTTTGTACCAAAACTAATACTTTTATAGAAGAAATGGCCTCTAAGGTTGACAGAAGATCACAGATATTTTTTCAAGTTGTATATGACTGATAACCAAATACTAGGGGCACAAGAGCAAATCATGTTGACACTGAGGACTGTAGGGCCTTATAGGAACAAAGTTAGAAGTAGCTGAAACTCCAGGCTCCTACTACTACTGGGGCTAATTTAATAGAGACAGGGTCTCACTCTTGCTGAGGCTGGTCTTCAACTCCTGACCTCAATTAATTCTCATTATTAGGGGGGTCCTAGAAGAAAGATGAAGTGGTAGTCCAACCAGTAGACTCTTAATAAAAAACAAACAAACAAAACTCTTAGCTGGACATTAAAATATTCATGAATGAATGTGCATTTCACCATTTTAGGTTAAAATGAAATGTTTCAGTTCACATTTAATTTTTTTTATGATTCCCCACTTTTAACTGACTTCAAATTAATTAGCCAACTCTTAGCCAAGTGCACATCTAGGTAAACACATGCTCAGAGGAACATGGGTCATTTGTTGTGCAGTACTGAGACCTTCCTAACCACCAGGCAGTACAGAATTTTATTTTACATTTTTAGATGCAAGGCTATTCATGCTCACCCCCATTACTCAACCAATACATGGAATTGAGTCACGCAGGGAGTTTGAATAACGGTAAAACTTATAGTTTGTACTAATTTACCTAGGACAGATATATTTTACCTCTATTGGAAGCTAGTTTAAACAATACTACTTTATCATGTCATCAGATTAATAGCCATTGCCCCATTTCTTCTGTAAAACATATTGGTGGTTTCCCACACCTAATAAACATTCTTTAGTAAGCCACGGCACTTCTCCCACCGTACTAGCTTGCACACCTGCTAAGAGCTGGCTGACTATATTCCCAGATTTATCCCTGTTGTATTTACTATCAATATTGCATAAATTAAGTTATAAGTAAGTTGATAAATATAAACGTAAAAAGGACTAACTGCTACTTTTATGACAGCAATGCAAGTGATATGGAAAGATAACAGCATGATAAGGAAGTTGCTTAACTGTGCTTTTGAATCAGGTGTGGGTAAGACAACAGGAAAATCTAAGATTTTCTAAACTGAAATGTAATAGTGCTTCAAAATTCTCAAAATTGATAATCATTAGTTATCATTATTGGTTGGGTCCTACAGGAGAGATGAAGTGGTATTTTTAACCAGTAGGTTCCTATTCAGAAAAAAAAACAAGCAAACTCTGGACCTGACATTAAAATATTCATGAATGAATGTGCATTTGTTTATCTTAGGCTAAAATGAAATGTTTAAGTTCATATTTAATTCATTGTATGATTACCCACTTATACCTGACTTTTAAAATTAATTAGCCAACTATTATCCAAGTGTACATTCATTTTGGGAGTTCTTTCTGTACTTTATTCATGCAGGTGTTGCTGTATTTCTTCCCTGGTTTTATTGGACAACTACTTTGAAGTCTTTGTGTAGGAACAGTGAGTGAGCTGATTTTGGATGGTCACTGGAGAAGGAAAATATGTGTAGTTTCTTATTTGCATCCAGTGTAATGGAATGATAGAAATAGTTCTTAAGATAACTGTTCCCAAATGGCTCCAAATGAGCCATTCTCTGATTTTTAAACTTGGGTACTACTCTCCAATATTAGCTTTGTGGACTGACAGGATATTGCAAAAAATGATACTGTACAATTACTGGGCCTCCACATCAAGAAGTCTTTCTTGGTCCTTTTCCTTTTGCTGTCTTGCTGCCCTGAGAAGATAAGAGCCACTCTGAAGAAAGAGCGGCCAGCTGGCAGCCTTTCCCATTGGCCATCCCAGATGAGGTCAGAGCCAAACATATGAGCAAGTTCATCTTGAATGTCCTAGACTCAGCCATGACACCAGCTGGCTGCAAACACATGTGTTTGCCCAACTGACACAACATGGAACAGATACAAGCTGCCTGGCTGAGCCTAAACTGATTGCAGAATTTGGGGCTAATAAATGATTTTTGTTATTTTAAACCACTTATTTGGGGGAATAGTTTGCTACACAACAGTAACTGTCACAAAACTAAATGGTTACAAAGCGTTGGCAGATATTCTAGTGGCTCTCTGATTTCCTGAAATATATAACCACAAGCTATAATGCATCAGCAATAGTGAAAATAAAAAACTGCCCCCCCACAAAGAAGGAAGGCTAGCACTTACTTATGTGTGTTGAAGCTTTAAGAAAAGAGCTCTGACATTTCCCTTTGATTTAGGTTTTAAATTAAATCCATAACCTTAAAAGCAGCATTTTCCAGCCAAGGTTTTACTCATATTGCAGAAATAAAATATGATATGCTTAAAAGGGGATAGGACAGTGGTAATTTCACGATATTTTAAAAATAACATAAAGAGCTGAGGGAGCAGAATGATCATCCAATCTATGGATATTGTGCTAATTTGAAAAATATAAGCGAGATAAAATAGATTGGTTGTTACAGGTTTACATAAACCTGATGTCCAATGTAACTATTATCTTTGGAATCTCTTTGTTAGAACCAACTTCTGATATTATCACCTTAGCCATGCATTTCTGCAATTATTCTCCTCCCTGCTGTGTGCAAATATTGACAACATTAAAAACTCCACACTTAAGGTGGAAATGGGACGAATAGGAAAAGGAGTGATCCCTCCCTCAGGAACCTCTCCAGAAACTAGCAATAGCAAAGTAAAGACAATTTTCCAATCATTTGTGTAAATAACCATTAAAATGAGGAATAGTCCTTCTGCTTTTTCCTTTCTTTTTAGTGTACATTAAAAAGTGACAATTAATTTCAAAAATGACCAACATCATTTGAATATTTCCAGCAAGGAGTTCCACACAAAAATGTTATTTTCAAAGCAGAAAGTGTCTTTAGCCTGGTATGAGAAGATAAAATATTTCAAAAATTACTATGCAGTATATTTGTACTTTTTTTTTTCATTCCTCTAGAGACATGTCTCTTCCAGGGGCACAGTGGATAAAACATGATTTATTTTTATAATTCCAGCAAAGAAAAGCTGAAAGTGCCAACCAGCTTCCATAATCCTATAAAATGAACTGCCAGAGACTTTTGCTCATTTTATACCCTTATGCTGAGCTTTGCTTTAAAGATAGCCTTATTTTTCTATTTGAACTCAATAAAATACACACATACTTTTTAGTATGGAAAGAAATTGCTAAAATATTTCTTTCCATCATATAGTTTTCAGATAAACTTAGTACTCTTTTTCTTCACTTGAGAATGCCACCTAAAAATTACTAAATGTTAACATCACCTAATCAGTGTCCTATTAACATGACCCTTCTCTTAAAAACTAATGAGACATTCATCACACAATATTGGGCAAATAAGAGCATTGTAGAAATAAAATTAAAAACTCTCATGACCCAGAGACAATCACTGTAGATTTGGTAAGCTGTCTCCCAGTGAAAGAGTATGAATATTTAATAAATCTTAAATGTATTCTCTACTTTTCAATAAAACATGAAATGGTCTGATTTTTCCCTTGAAAATTTATATTTATTATAATTATTGTGACAGTGTTTTGGTGAATGCCTTTTTTTTTTAAAGACTTTATTTTTTAGAACAGTTTTGGTTTCAAAATTGAGCACAAGGTACAGAGATTTTCCATAAGCTCCCCGTCCATGCATGTGTAGCCTCCTCCCTTATCAGCATCTCCATTAGATGTTACAAATACTGCTATGGTTTCAATATGTCTCTCAAAAGTTCTTGTATTCCTCCACCCTTGTGAATGAGCTAATGGATTAATGAGGGCTCTGCTCTCACGACTGGATGAATGTCCCTACCATGGGAATGGTGTTGTGCCAGTGGCTTTGTAATAAAGGTGAGCTTTCACTGCCTGGCTCATGCTTGCTCTCTTGCCATTTGAGGCCCTCTGTCATGGTATGAGGCAGCATGAAGACCTTCACCAGTGATATGCTCTTGGACTTCGCAGACTCCAAAACCTTAAGCTAAGTAAATTTTTTCTTTATAAATTACCCAGTCTGTGGTATTCTGTTATAGCAAAAGAAAACAGACTAAGACACCCATCATATCATTTGAAGTCCATACTTTACATTAGAGTTCACCATTTGTGCTATAAATTCTGTAGGTTTGAACAAATGTATGACAATATGAATTTCTGTAGTATCATGCAGAATCAGTTCACTACCCTAAAAATCTTTTGTGCTTGACCTATTCATCCTTCCCTCTCCACTAACCTTTGGCAAGCACATCTTTTTATTGTCTCCATAGTTTTGCCATTTTCAGAATGGCATACAGTTGGAATCATACAGTAGCATAGACCGACCAATGAAACAGAATAGCAAACCCCAGAAATTTACTGTTAGCATTTAGAAATGCTACTGATTTTCATATATTCATTCATTTTATGTCCTCCAACTTTACTGGATGTATCAGCCCTAACTGGCCCTAAGTTTCAATGTAAAACCCCACATCACTTCACTTTCCCTTCCCTAGGCACCCAAAATTCTCTCTCCACTAGGCTAGTGAGGTAGGACCAGGGAATAAAGGAGGGGTGGCAATGCAACACTGTCTTCTCTGCCCTTCTCAGTGCCTTATTCCTTGATATAATGTTTAAACCAAGTACCATGGGAGGTGAGGGGCAAGATGGCTGACTGAAAGCAGCTTCCGACAGAGGCTCCTATCCAAAAGGAAAGATAACCTCCAGAAACTTCCCAATTGAGCTGAAGACTGGGAGTCCATCCAAGAGAGAGAAGTGATAACTGTAGGTCACCTCTGAGGCAAGCTGCAACTTCAAGAAACCAAGCTTCAGGCAGAAAAACTGAACTAAAGTTTTCGCCATTCTGAACTTCCAGGACACCCTTCCCCCCATACTTGACCCACCAGAAGCCTGACCTTTGCTGAAACTGAGGGAAGAGGAATTGAGCAACACCCACCCTCCCTATCTGCTAGACCAGGCGGCCCACCAGGTAAAATTCTCTGGGCCACACTGAGCCCCTGCCAACCCCCAGGACAGGAAATCTGCCAGGACCCCCATGCGCCCTGATTGGCACCCCACTGGGTCTTGGCCCGCTGCCAGCAGTGGCCAGGAACTCCGCCAGGACTCTCGCCTGGTACCAATCTGTGCCCCACCCTGCCCAGGCCATCTGGCTCCAATCCATGCCCCAGGCCTGCCATCCAATGCGGCCAGGAATCCTGCCCAGCCAGATTGGCACCTCGCTAGGCCTTAGCCCACTGCCAACAGAGGCCAGGAAGTCCACTGAGACTCCCATGAGGCACTGATCTGTGCCCCACCCAGCCTCAGCCTGCCAACCGCCAGGACTCCACCTGGCTCTGATCTGTGTCCCAGCCCTGCCACCCTCCCTCTGGAGACTTCCTCCCAGCTACAGACTGCTGGAGGCACAGGCTCTCTTTGCAAAGGCCATGGGGTGCCCCATCTCACACCCTGCTGTTTTATATGGGCGTGCCACACTCTGGAGCTGCTCCCGCAGCCAGAACTCCCTGGGTGGGGTAGTCCTAAAAGAGCTACACAGGGTCACTCCCTACAAAGATCCAGCAACAGCAGAGTGATCTTGCTTGGGTCTGTTCTGGGAGAGAAACCTCCCCAACTCTGAGGATGGTCATAGGCAACAGAGAAAAATAATCACGAGGCGGAATCAACAGAAAAACTCTGGCAATATGAATAATCAGAGTAGATCAACTCCACCAAGGAATGACAAGGTAGATACAGTACAAGATCCCTTGCATAAGTAAATGGTTGAGATGTCAGAAATTAAATTCAGAGTCTGGATAGTAAATAAGATCAGTGGAATGGAGGAAAAGATGGAATTAGAATTTCAGGCAGTAATCCAAAAGATGACCCAAAAGATGTCTCAAGAACTGAATGAATTCAAAGACAAAATGACCAAAGATTTTCATACATTGAGACAAAAAATTGCAGCCCTTGAAGATCTGAGAAATACAGTAGAATCCCTTAGTAACAGAATGGAGCAAGCAGAAGAAAGGATTTCTGACATGGAAGACAAAGCTTTCAAACACTCCCAAACTTCCAAAGACGAAGAGAAATGGAAGGCAAAAACAGATCATTCTCTCAGACAGCTCTGGGATAACTCAAAGAAAACCAATATTCGCCTTATAGGGATACCTGAAAATGATGAAGAGGCATCACAAGGCACAGAGTCTCTCCTTTATGAGATTATGAAAGTGAACTTTCCAGACATGCCAAGAGATTCTGAAATTCAGGTAGCAAACAGTTTCAGAACCCCAGCACAACTCACCCAGAATAAGACATTCCCCAGGCACATCATAATTAAGTTCACTAAAGTTAATATGAAGGAGAAAATTCTGAAAGCAGCCAGACGTAAGAAATCTATTACCTACAAGGGGAAGAATTCTAGAATAACTGCAGATCTCTCTGATCAAACCTTTCAAGCTAGAAGAGAATGGTCATTGAATTTTAATCTCCTAAAACAAAAGAATTTTCAACCCAGGATCCTGTACCCAGTTAAACTGAGTTTCATTTATGATGGAGAAATTAAATACTTTAACAACATCCACATGTTGAAGAAATTTGCTATAACTAAACCAGCTCTCCAGGATATTCTCAGACCTATCCTCCATAATGACTAGCGTAATCCTCCACCACAAAAGTAAACTCACCCAGAAACTTTTTATCAAATTTCAACTTCCACATTGATGAAAGGATTAAAAATGTCCACTGGATTTTCTAAAGATTTATCATTATTTTCAATTAATGTGAATGGTTTCAATTGTCCTCTAAAGAGGTATAGGTTGGCTGACTGGATACAAAACTCAGGCCAGCTATCTGCTGCATACAAGAATCTCACCTTACCTTAAAAGATAATTTTAGACTCAAGGGGAAGGGATGGTCTATATTCTAGGGAAATGGAAAACAGAAAAAAGCAGGTGTTGCAATCTTATTTGCAGATACAATAAGCTTTAAACCAACCAAAGTAAAGAAGGATAAAGATGGACATTTCATATTTGTAAAGGTACTACTCAATATGAATGCAATTTCAATTATTAATATTTATGCACCCAACCAGAAGGCACCTCAATTTATAAGAAAAACTCTAATAGATATGAGTAACATGATTTCCTCCAGCTCCATAGTAGTGGGAGATTTTAATACTCCTTTAGCAGTGTTGGATAGATCCTCCAAAAAAAAGCTAAGTAAAGAAATTTTAGATTTAAAATTAACCATTCAACAACTGGATTTAACAGATATCTACAGAACATTTCATCCTAATAAAATTGAATACACATTCTTCTCAGCACCCCATGGAACATACTCCAAAATCAATCACATCTTAGGTCAAAAGTCTAATCTCAGTAAATTTAAAAGAATAGAAATTATTTCTTGCATCTTTTCTGACCATCATGGAATAAAAGGTGAATTCAATAGCAACAGGAATCTGCATACTCATACAAAAACATGAAAATTAAATAACCTTATGCTGAAGGATAGATGGGTCATAGATGAGTTTAAGAAGGAAATTACCAAGTTTGGGGAAGAAAATGACAATGAAGACACGAATTATCAGAACCTCTGGGATACTGCAAAGGCAATCCTAAGAGGGAAATTTATAGCCCTGCAAGCCTTCCTCAAGAAAACAGAAAGAGAGGAAACTAACAACTTAATGGGCCATCTTAAGCAACTAGAGAAGGACGAATGCGCCAACCCCAAACCAAGCAGAAGAATAGAAATAACCAAAATTAGAGCAGAATTAAATGAATTTGAAAACAAAAGAATCATACAATAGATTAATAAATCAAAAAGTTGGCTTTTTGAAAAAGGTCAATAAAATAGATAAACCTTTGGCTAACCTAGCCAGGAAAAGAGTAAAATCCCTAATTTCATCAATCAGAAATTGTAAAGATGAAATAACAACAGACCCCTCAGAAATTCAAAAAATCCTTAACAAATATCACAAGAAACTTCACTCTCAGAATTATGAAAATCTGAAAGAAATCAACTAATACTTGGAAGCATGCCACCTACCAAGACTTAGCCAGAATGTAGTAGAAACATTGAACAGGCCTATATCAAGTTCTGAAATATCATAAACTACAAAAAATCTCCCCAAAAAGAAAAGCCCAGAACCAGATGGCTTGACGTCATAATTCTACCAATCCTTTAAAGAAGAACTAGTACTTATATTGCTAAACCTCTTCAAAAATATACAAAAAGAAGGAATACTACCCAACACATTCTATGAAGCAAACCCATCACCTTGATCCCTAAACCAGGGAGAGATCCAACAAGAATAGAAAACTATAGACTAATATCACTAATCAACATGATGCAACAATATTTAACAAGATACTAACAAATGGAATCCAACAACACATCAAACAAATTATACACCATGACCAAGTGGGCTTAATCCCAGGGTCTCAAGGCTGGTTCAATATATGTAAATCTATAAATGTAATACAGCACACAAACAAATTAAAAAACAAAGACCATATGATTCCCTCAATTGATGCAGAAAAAGCTTTTGACCACATCCAGCATCCCTTGATGATCAGAACACTTTAAAAAATTGGTATAGAAGGGACATTTCTTAAACTGATAGTGGCCATCTACGGCAAACCTACAGCCAACATCATATTGAATGGAGTTAAATTGAAACCATTTCCACTTAGATCAGGAACCAGGCAAGGTTGCCCATGGTCTCAATTGCTCTTCACAATGAAAGTTTTAGCTATTGAAATCAGGGAGAAAAAGGCGATCAAGGGTATCCACATAGGGTCAGAAGAGATCAAAC
>CAUYON010014702.1:0-23934 GCA_963573935.1 Arctocebus calabarensis | reverse complement strand
TCCTTGATCACTTCTAAGAGTTTTGTAGTAGAATCCCTGGTGTTTTTGAGATATACAATCATATCATCTGTGAAGAGTGAAAGTTTGATCTCTTCTGACTCTATGTGGATACCCTTGATTGCCTTTTCTTGCCTAATTGTGATGGGTAAGACTTCCATTACAATGTTAAAAAGCAGTGGAGACAATGGACAACGTTGCCTGGTTCCAGATCTGAGTGGACATGATTTCAATTTAACTCCATTCAATACAATATTGGCTATGGGTTTGCTGGGAAGAAATGTCCCTCCTATACCAATTTTCTTAAGTGTTCTAATCATGAAAGGATGCTGGATATTATAAAGTTTTTTCCTGCATCAACTGAGAGAATCATATGGTCTTTGTTTTTTAATTTGTTTATGTGATGAATTTTATTTATAGATTTATGTATATTGAACCAGCCTTGAGACTGTGGGATAAAACCCACTTGGTCATGGTATATAATTTGTTTGATGTGTTGCTGGATTTCGTTTGCTAGGATCTTGTTGAATATTTTTGCACCAATATTCATTAGTGATATTGGTCTATAATTTTCTTTTCATGTTGGATCTTTTCCTGGTATGGGGATCAAGGTGATGTTTGCTTCATAGAATGTATTGGGTGGTATTCCTTCTTTTTCTATATTTTGGGAAAGGTTGAGTAATATAGCTACTAGTTCCTCTTTAAAGGTTTTGTAGAATTCTGATGTGATGCCATCTGGTCCTGGGCCTTTCTCTTTAGGGAGATTTTGTATAGTTGATGCTATTTCAGAACTTGATACAGGCCTGTTCAACATTTCCACTTGATTCTGGCTAAGTCTTGGAAGGTGGTGTGCTTCCAAGTATTGGTAAATTTTCTTCAGATTTTCATATTTCTGAGAATAAAGTTTCTTGTAATATTCATTAAGGATTTTTTGAATTTCTGAGGAGTCTTTTGTTATTTCATCTTTACCATTTCTGATTGATAAAATTAGAGATTGTACTCTTTTTTTCCTGGTTAGGGTAGCCAAAGATTTATCTATTTTACTGACCTTTTCAAAAACTAACTTTTTGATTTATTGATCTGTTGTATAATTTGTTTGTTTTCAATTTCATTTAATTCTGCTCTAATTTCAGTTATTTCTTTTCTTCTGCTGGGTTTGGGATTGGAATGTTCTTCCTTTTCCACTTGCTTGAGATATCTCATTAAGTTGTTAACTTCCTCTCTTTCCGTTCTCTTGAGGAAGGCTTGCAGTGCTATAAATTTCCCTCTTAGGACTACCTTTGCGGTATGACAGAGGTTCTGATAATTCATGTCTTCATTATCATTTTGTTCCAAAAATTTGATAATTTCCTTCTTAATCTTGTCTATGACCCATCTATTGTTCAGCATAAGGTTATTTAGCTTCCATGTTTTTGTTTGAGTATGCAGATTCCTGTTATTGTTGAGTTTAACCTTTATTCCATGGTGGTCTGATAAGATGCAAGGAATAATTTCTATTCTTTTAAGTTTGCTGAGTTTACACTTGTGACCTGAGATGTGATCAATTTTGGAGTATGTTCCATGGGCTGATGAGAAGATTGTGTATTCAGTTTTGTTAGGATGAAATGTTCTGTAGATGTCTGTTAAATCCAGTTGTTGAATGGTTAAGTTTAAATCTAAAATTTCTTTGCTTAGCTTCTTATTGGAGGATCTATCCAACACCGCCAAAGAAGTGTTAAGATCTCCTACTATTATAGTGCTGGAGGAAATTAAGTTGCTCATGTCTATTAGAGTCTCGCTTATAAATTGAGGTGCATTCTGGTTGGGTACATACATGTTAATAATTGAAATCTCATCATGTTGAGTGTTACCTTAACAAATTTGAAGTGACCATCTTTATCTTTGCTTACTTTTGTTGGTTTAAACCCTATTGTATTTGCAAATAAAATTACAACACCTGCTTTTTTCTGCTTTCCATTTGCCTAAATGAATAAATGACCATCCCTTCACCCTGAGTCTATATTTATCTTTTAAGGTAAGATGAGATTCTTGTATGTAGTAGATATCCAGCCTGAGTTATTGTATCCAGTCAGCCAACCTGTGCTTCTTTAGAGGACAATTTAAGACATTCACATTAATCGTGAATATTGATAAGCCTGGTAGAATTGGGGGTATCACATTTTTCGAAAGTCCAGTGGACATTTTTAATTCTTTCACCACTGTGGAAGTTGGAATTTGATCAAAAGTTACTGACTGAGTTTATCTTTGTGGTGGAGGATTGCACAGGTCATTATGGAGGATATGTCTGAGAATATCCTTGAGTGCTAGCTTAGTTATGATAAATTTCTTCAACATGTGAATGTCATTAAGTATTTAATTTCTCCTTCATAAATGAAACTCAGTTTTGCTGGATACAGGAACCTGGGTTGAATTTATTTTCTTTTAGGAGATTAAAAGTCAATGACCACTCTCTTCTAGCTTGAAAGATTTCAGCACAGAGATCTGCAGTCATTCTACTATTCTTCCCCTTGTAGGTTATGGTTTTCTTACGTCTGGCTGCTTGCAGAATTTTCTCCTTCATTTTAACTTTGGCAAAGTTAATTATAATGTGCCTAGGAGACGTCTTATTTGGGTTGAGTTGTGCTGGGGTTCTGAAACTGTCTGCTATCTGAATTTCAGAATCTCTTGGCATTCCTGGAAAGTTCTCCTTCATAATCTCATGAAGAAGAGCCTCTGTGCCTTGCAATGCAACTTTGTCACCTTCAAGGATTCCTGTAAGGCGAATATTAGTTTTCTTCGAATTATCCCAAAGCTCTCTGAGAGCTCCATTTTAAATCTCTATTTCTCTTCCTCTTTGAGAGTTTGGGAGTATTCAAAAACTTTGTCTTCAGTGCCAGAAATCCTTTCTTCTGCTTGCTCCATTGTTACTGAGGGATTCTACTGTTTTTTGAGGGCTGCAAATTCTTGTCTCAATGTGTCAAAATCTTTGGTAACTTTGTCTTTGAATTCATTGAATTCTTGAGACAACTTTTGAAATGCTCCTTGAATTTCTATTTCCAATTTTATCTCCATTCTATTAATCTTATTTGCGATCCAAATTCTGAATCCAATTTCTGACATCTCAGCCATTTGTTTATGAATGGTATCTTCAGTTGTGTCTGCCATATTGTTCCTTGGGCGAGTTGATCTACTCTCGTTACTCATGTTACTGGAGTTTTTCAACTGATTCTGCCCCATGATTATTTTACACCATTTAGCTAGATAAGTAAATAAGATGAAGTTGGTTTGGGGGTCTCCTGGAGTAGTGATTAACCATCCCTTTTCCCATGAGCTAGGACTTGTGTCTATTCCTTTTCCCCTAGAGCTTTGCCAAGGATCCACACAGGACTAAGGCCTGAGACACTGAGGATTTACTTGGTGTGGTGGGGCTAAGTGGCTCAGTCTTGTTTTCAGCTGGTCTCTGTCCTACCCTAGTGAATCACTTACTCTGGGTTGAAATCGCAGCTATGAAGAAATACCAGCAATCAAGTCACCACAACAACCACAGGCAACAACTGGAAAAGGAAAATCAAACCTTCCCACAACCACACACCCAAGGTACTACTTTGGATAGTCCTCGGGTGATGGGCCCAGTTCAAGAAGTCCAAATCAACTGTCCCAGTCAGCACTGGTCTCAGGTGAGAGAATTCAAAATGTCTCTGGCAATAAGATAGTAGGAGTCTGCTGGCAGCTCAGTATGACTGGCTCCAGTGCTCCCTGAGGTCAGACGGACCGACCCAGCAAATGAATTAGTCTGGGAAGGTTGATACCTCCTTCCCCACCTTGCACCTCTGTCACACCCAGTCACTGGTACCCCCACAGGGCTGTAACCCAGTTCCCTCCAATGAGCTGATCCTCCAGGGGTTTGCGCCTGCCTGAGTAACAGAGAGATCTATGTCTCCTCAGTCAGGCCTTCACACTCTGACACCATCCAGCAGGGGGAGCTGAGTGAGGCCTGACAACCTCAGATGCTTAATGGAGGCTGGGGCAGTTCACTCGGTTCCAGTCCCATCCCTGATTGATGTTGCTGACAGAACAGAACAATTTTGCAGAATTTGTTTCTGTCCCAGCTATATTCCCCTGTAGATCAGACACTGTTCAAGTTCACAGAAACTGCGACTCAGTCCCGGTCTGTGCCGCTGCCCAGAGCTGGTGTGTCTGTCTTGGCTGCAGTCTGTTATTTTAGCACTTTGAGAGGCGAGGGGAGAAAATCATTTCAGGCCAAGAGTTCAACATCAGCTTAAGCAAGTGTGAAACTCCATCTCAACAAATAAATTTAAAATTCACCCAGTTTGATCTCACCAGAGAAGAATCAACATTATTAAAATGTCTATGCTACCCAAAGCAATCTACAGATTCAAGAAAATCCCCATTAAAAAACCAACATCATACTTGGAAGAACTGGAAAAAATAGTTTTTTATTTTGTATGGAAACAGAAAAAAAAACTGTATAGCCAAGGCAATTTTTAATAATGAAAACAATGCTGGAGGCATCACTCCACCAGACTTTAGGTTATATTACAAATGCACAGTGATCAAAAGAGCATGGTAATAGCACAAAAATAGAAACATGGACATATGGAACAGTGTAGAAAACCAAGAGATGAAACCAGTCTCTCATAGCCATCTGATCTTTGAAAACTAAACAAAAGTTGGTACTAGTAGAACTGGATATCACATGTAAAATTCTAAAACTGGGCACACACCTTTCACTACTTACAAAAATTGACCTAGGCTAGATAAAAGATTTAAATCTAAGACATGAAACAACAAAAATTCTGGAAGAAAGTATGGGGAAAACATCTTGACAATGTGGGACTGGAGAAAGATTTTATGAAGAAGACTTCCATGGCAAATGCAACAATAACAAAAACAAACAAATGGAACTTAATTAAACTGAAAAGCTTTTGCAAAGCTAAGAATACAATTACAGCAAATAGACAGTCTTCAGAATGGGAAAAGTATTTGCATATTATGAATCAGACAAAGGCCTGATAACCAGGATCTATAGGGAACTCAAATTAATCAACAAAAAAAAGATCAACCTATCCCATCTATATCACTGGGCAAGAAACATGAACAGAAACTACTCTGAGGAAGACAAATGAATGGCTAACAAACATAAAAAAAATGCCCATTGTCCCTAATCATCATAGAAATGCAAATCAAAACCACCCTGAGATGTCACCTGACCCCAGTGAAAATGGCCTACATCACAAAGTCCCACAATTGCAGATAGCTGACACAGGTGTGGAGAGCACTTCTACACTGCTGGTAGGACTGCAAACTAATACAGACTCTTTGGAAAGAAGTATGGAAAATCCTCAAAGAACGCAAATTAGACCTTCTATTTGGCCCCACAATACCACTACTAGATATCTACCCAGAAGGAAAAAAATCATTTTATCACAAAGACATTCGCACTGGACTGTTTTTAGCAACTCAATTTACAATTGCCAAAATGTGGACACACCCTAAACGCCCATCAACTCAGGAATGGATTAAGAAGTCATGGTATATGTATAGCATGGAATACTATGTAGCCATAAGAAAAGATGTTGACTTTACATCTTTTGTATCAACCTGGAAGGAGATGAAACACATTGTTCTTAGTAAAGTATCACAAGAATGAAAAAGCTAGTATCCAATGTACTAAATTTTATTGTGAAGCGAGTAGACAATCTAACACACGCCTACCTAGGAGATAAACTTAATTCTATTCAAATTGGGGAAAGACACCTACAGGAGAGGAGAGAGGAAAGGAAGAGAAATTGGTGTGCTCTCACTTAAAAAGTACAAAGTAGGGATATATGGCACACCGTTTGGGTGTGTGACACAACTACAAGAGGGCCTCTACCTAAAAAAATTCAAAAATTGTGACCTGATTGTTTGAACACTCACCATAATCTGAAATTTTTTTTTAAAAAGTTAGCCAGTTGGGTGGCAGGCATATACCTATAGTCTCAGCTACAGGGAAGGCTGAAGCAGAAGGATTGCTTGAGGCCAGGAGTTTGACATTGTTGTGAGCTAGGATGACAGCACTATACTCTAGCAGGAGCAACAGAGTGAGATACTCTCTCTAAAAAAAAAAAAAAAAAAAAGAGTCCAATAAGAATACATGTTGATGAGACTAGCAATGAGGATTCTTATATGAACATACATATACTTCTAGTAAAGACATAAACTTGAAATGTCGATCTTAAAAAACAATTTGATGTTATTTGTAAAGTATGTATAGTTCACAAAGAAACTCCAAGAAATACATGTATGTAGAAAAATATTCATAGTGATATTGTTCACAGTAAGAAAAACACAAACAATTCAAAAGCTCATTGAAAGAATGGATGTTTTTATAAAGTCATATTTTCAGACAAGAAAATATTATACAACAGGAACATATCAAGAATTAAAACCAGAAGCAGGAAAAAAGATACTTTCACTTTAAAATGAAGCAGAAATAAAATTCTTTCAAGGTAAACCTTTATTTCTCATGCTAGGCTTGAGAGTTATATTTAAAGATATGACAGAAATTATTTACTCTGGTAACCTTTCATATTCTGGAACCTCATTTGGGTACACATGTTCCCTACAGTACTTCTCAATCCAGCTTAAGATCACTAGGTGATGTTTTTTGTTAATACTGAATCTGAAGGAGAGAACATAGTAGTTTCTTAATTCATATTTGTTTGTTATTTAAATTAAGTCATACCAACTTTGTGCACCTTTATGATTAACAGAAGATCCCCCAACAACTGTGGGGGCTAACACTCCTAAGACTTACCCAACTACCCAGGACCACCATCACCTCATGGTTTATCCTCAAAAACAGAAAATTATTTTCTGTAACTGCCTTAATAGCATCTAAGATGCTAAAGACCCTACACACATTTATACATATATACTATACATCTATTTCCTATCCTTATCTACCTAGAGAGCCTAAAAACAGTGACTCATAGTAACAATGAGCAATCTCATGCCAAGTTTTTGCTTTCTAAACACTATTCTTTATTAAAATAAGCCAGAGAGACTTTGCAGAAATGGCTTCTTCCAGGACTGCTTCAGGGAGAATACAGGTTAAGTCCATCTTGTTCCAGAAATTCAGGAAGTGTTGAAAGAATCATGGGGCTATGTCAAAAGGTCATAGGAGCCAGTGTACAGAGCCAGACAGAGAGCCACTGGCCAAATCTGGGCAACAAACTACTGATGGTAATGGAAAATAACCCACTAAATAAAATAATAGAATAAAATAATAACCAAAGAGCTCATTCTGATACAAGTAAATAAATTAATAATTAAATAAATAACTGGAGAAAAGGGAAATATCTTCCTTATAATGACAGCTAACAAATGAAAAGAGAAAGATGGAGTATGCACTACTGGTCAGAGCCAATAGATGAGCATAGAAACAAAATAAAAAATAAGGTAGTCTTCAGATAAATGGAGGAGCAGATATGAATGGGATGGAAATATGAAAATTTTCTAGAAGAAAGAATCTGAAGCATTAAATGTGAACAATATGGGGAAGCCCCAGAATTTACACTTACTGGCTCTAGCTACCTGGTAGCTCTAATTGATCTAGAGGTGGGATAAGAGGGCAAACAAAATTTATAAACACAGGGGCCTTAAAAAAGTTTTAGAAAGTAACATAGACTCCCTTCAGTCATTGCTCCTCTACTTACTGGCTCACTTTCTTGATCATTCCATGCCAGCTTCCCTTTTGACACTTCCATTCTTTCTCATGTTGACCGTTCTTCTCCTTGATATCCAAACTGTCTATTTTCTTGTCTACTAATCTTAAATATGCATCCAAAGGTAAAATAATGGGTGTGCTAGTATATATCTCAGAAGCTGTCCTGGTGGGCTGTCAACCATTCTAATGAATTCTTTCTCCTTTCTCATTAGACTGGAGAACTATTTTAAGATTCTCCAGTTAATCATTAGTGTACAAATGAGGCAAGGAAACTCAAAAGCCAAGCTGAACAGGAGGAATCCATAGCTTAAAAGCAAGAAGCTGCCTTAGGATTTTTAGAAAATCCTTATCTAAATGTTCTCTCACAATTTCATTGTGGTGACTTCAGAAAAGCAATGTGTGTCTGTTTGGGTCAAAGGGAAAAAGGGAAAACAACACCCTCTCCCTTCCACTCCCCTTCTAGGTCAGGAGTGCAGACAAAAGGAAATGCGGCAGGAGTGGGTATGGGCAAGAAAGACTGTTACAAAGATATAGACTGTGGCATTCTGAAGACAGTTTACATGAAGATCTCCAAATTTCCTTTCATCAACAGAAAAACACAATTCTGCAAACATAGCAGACTACAGTTTCCTCCAAGTCCTCATTAATGTTTGATTTTTAACAGAATGCCAGGCACAAGCCACAATGAAATGTCATCTTTAACAATATAATACAATTTAGAATCCTGTAGAATGTCTACATGATAGATCGATCTTCACATGAAATCTTCTCTATAACGATATTCTACATTCTGTACAATGGTGCATATTTTGCATTCCACAGCCAGTGTAACAGACAGAAAGAACACTGGCAGTCTGAAAAACCATAAAAATATTGCCAGATATTAAATTTTTCTGGATATAAATAACCTCCTTTATTAACAAAACAAATCCCAGAATGTTCAAGGCTGGGATTTAAAAAATGTTCCCATGTAAGGATGGCAATTGGACATAACATCCCACTTCTGTTCTCCCTGATATCACCCTCTCCTATTCTTAATTCCAAGACTACCACCTTCTTAGGCTAGGGTAGAAAATATTGTTGCTCCCTATTTAATGTTCTGGTTCAGACCCTGTGGTCCAAAGCACAGCTGAAATCACACTGAAACAGTCAAAGAAAAATATTACAAAAGTTGGAAGATCGCAAAAAGGAAATCTACTCAGAAAGTAACTTTAAACTAGATATATATGTAATAGCAATAATATTTTGAAAATAATATAACCATGTATTTTTAATTCCCTATAGCTCTTTCAGGCAGTAAATTGAGCAATTTCATTACTTTTGCTGTGGAATACATAATACCTAGAAAAAAGAAGTTTTTCAGACTTGACTGTTAAATTAAATTTGTTAAATTCATAGTGAGGAAACAACATTGAAAGCCTGGGTACCTAGAGCAAAAGTACCCTTATCCACATCCCCAGGCCTATTCTCTCTCTCTCTCTCTCTCTCTCTCTCTCTCTCTTAACTTCCAAAAGCTTTTCTTCCAGTATCAAGAAACAAATTTTGGAGATTTTTATGTAGCAGATTATTATCAAGCAGAGAAGTGAAGATAGGTATTAAGAAAAAATTCCCCTCAATGGCTAAGTTTTTCTTTGAGAAAAAGGAAGGTGGGAGGAATGTAAGGTAAACAATTAAGAAGGGATTTCCTGCCCTCCTCCCCTACAACTGGGCCCAAACCTGCTCTCTGCAGAAAAAGTCCTTGGGTGAAGGGACGCTGGTTGGAACACACAGACCTGTTGTGGGACCTCTCAGAGTAGAAGACATTTTGCTTCCCCTGCTGTATAAGTATCTTAGAGAAACTCTGGTTCCTTCATGGTGACACTACCAATATGGATGGCTCCCTAACAAAAGTATAGAAACAGCTGAGGCAAGTACCTGTCAAGCCCCCACCGTCCTAGGAGTGGAAGACGATGCAGAAGTTTCCACAACCGCGAGAAAGAGGAAAATATTCAGAGGATGCTAAATGGCACACTTGCTATGGGGGTGAGGTTAGGGCATCTTATTTTGAAGACTAAAGTAACCCTCGGGCAGATGCCCTGGGCAAACTGCTGAGAGATTAAATAACATCCCTGATCATGCTTCAGAAAGTCAGAAACATTAGAGGAATAAGTGAAGAGGCTCCGTTAGTAAGCTGGGAGCACTATCCTTGGTCAGGCCAAGAGGAAGACCCTCTATATACCCAATTCAGAGATATTCAGCAGAGAAAACAGGTGCTGCCTGAGGATACTCAAGCTTCCTATCTTAGGAAGTAGATGGGGGAGAAAACTTTTAACAGGATTAAAGCAACCTTTATAGAAAGCTTGAGCTTTGAAGTAAGTGAATATTCACCTTTACCAGGCTGTTATATAATAGAAGATGACTGGGTAGCTTTTAGTTGACAAGCACAAGGGGTTTACCAAAACCCAACATTAATCACAATAAAGGGAGAGTTGAGTTCAGATGTAGGAAACAGCTGGACACCATGGCTCACCATGCTATAACACCAGCACCTTGGGAGGCTGAGGTGGGAGCATCACTTGAGCCTAGGAATTAAAGACCAGCTGGGCAACATAGCAGGACTCTATCTCCTAAAATATAATTAATTAATTAATTTAATTAAAGAAGTTTTTTTTTTTTAAGAGCAGATAGAGGAAACAAAGCTCCAATGTTTATACACCCTTATTTGCAGTCATTAAATTTAAATTCTCTGACACAACGAACGTAGCTTTCTAATTTCTAGTTTACATACTACAAACGTCTGGTAATTTCCTCATAGCATTTCATACCACAACAACCCTAGTAAGCTAAGACTACTATTTTTGCCATTGTATAGATGAGGAAATTGAGGTAAAGACAGGAAAAATAATTTAGCCAAGGTCATAAACCAGTGAGTGCAAGAACTGGAATTTGAAACCAGGAAGTAGGCTCACAACCGCTTCACTCCTTTGCTTTGGAAATGTTTCCCCTTCTCGCCCTTGCGACTTCTAAGAACTCCTTTCTAGGGAGGTTCCCCACCTCTTCTAGGGCTACCTTTCTCTGGCTTTTTCTTCTGCTCTCTTCCTTTACTTTTGATTTCCTAGCCTTGGTATATACCCCAATCAGCCAATGAAGACAACACTTCCCTAAGCAAACCAGCCAATCACGGTCCACTTACTGTTTTCTTCCCGCCTGGGTCTTTCAGCAGTGTGTGCGCTTGCTCTGAGATGTTTTGGGTCACAGTGGTCACAGCTGACTTCACAGCTATTCCAAACAGGTGAGCCAGCTAAACATCTCTCAACTCCTTTTCCTATAGGTTTGACCCAAAAAAGGCATCCAGATGTGTGGATAGAGAACAGTAAGCACGACTATGGACGTGCCCGCGCTGGTGGACTTGCCGCAAGCTCCTACCTTTCGGTAAAGTCTGTGCAGGTCTGCAGCGCTGCATAGGTGGCTCTGTCCACATCACCACCTGTTTACATGGCTATCGCTGTGATCGTGTGGACACCTGGAGCTAAAAGTGACTTGCCTCGCTGATTACAAGGATCCAGAACAGTGATATTTTGCATATTTGTCTTATTTGTTGTAATTTAGAAAGATGCCATAGATTGTGACTTGAATGTTTCAGGACCTGTGATCTTACCTTTCTGCACGTGATAATGCCGAGTGGGAATGGCTGACTTATATCTTGGGCCTTGTCCTTGAATTATCTTCCATGCCCCAATCATCTTAAATAATAACAACAACAACAACAAAATTAAGGTTGAACCTCTGAGAAACAAATGAAGCCCAAACTTGGATGGTTTAAACTAAGTACTTTCTATGGAAATAAAAGATTTTCCTGAATTATATGAACAATTCTAGAGGCACTTTTTCTCTAACAGTTTAGCTTCAGAGGTGTGCACTATAGACAGAAAATTCTTAAGAGCATCATCTCATTCTTATACTTTAAAAAAAAATAAAATCCTCTAAGTGTATCTAGAGTCTAAGGAAAGGACACTATTCATTATGGTAACTATACTTACTGATGGCTACTGAGGAAATATATGTTTTCCACATAAGCACATTTGTGCCTATGTAAAATGGCTAAACTTTTTCTGTGTATAAAAGTGCTTTAAAAGCTGGATATTTGTAAGTTTATTTTATGCCTTAATTTTGTGACAAGGTAATTTCAAAGAATCATTCTATTAAATATAGGTAACTAAAATATTAATTAATATTTCTATGTTCTCTGAAGTGGCTTTTAATCCTTACTTCAGTATTATGATTTTTATTACCAATAAAAATTAAATGTGCACATTAAATATCTAACACAATTGTAATTTAAATACAATATGAAATGTTTATTATCATATACTAAAGTCAACCAAAAATCAAAAGAGTTTGAATAGTTAAACACAGACATAAGGGCAATATTTGTTTCCCCTTGATATGTGGAATCCATGGCAACTAACTTAAAATATCTTGGCAGGAAAAGACCACATTGCATATGTCTTTTCTAGTAAAATCTCAATAAACCCCGACCAGGAAAAAGATGTGAGAGGAGAGAGAAAACTGGGATTTATGAGCATCCTGATCATAGAGGAAACCAGGGAGTGGCGGAGATCACCCAAAAAGAGCCTTAGACTGATAGCAGAGGGACAAAGACAGCAGAATCCTGGAATGGCAACGTTTGAAGGGCAGGAAGAGGAGAAGGGTAGGAGTCCCTGAAACAGACTGATAAGAGTTTGCAAAGCCATATAAAGAACTCCAAGAGAGAACGATCATTAGAGAGTGAAAGTGGCTGAGAAAACAAAGACAAACACACAGGATGAGTGAGATGGATTTTTAAAGTGTCTAAAAAAGACACCAAGCAGGTTGTGTGCCTGCGTGACACATGTTTTGCTGTAGTGCTGTACTTGGATTTGTTGAGCTATTAGCATAGGGAGAGATGATTGGCCTAGGATAGAAACTCTCCATGTGTGCCGGATGGTGCCAGCATGTCAGGGAAAGGGGTCTGTTGTTGAGTGGCTATTTAAATAAATACCCAAGCCAAAACTGAGTTTGTCACTATGTTGATGGAGTTGGCTCATGCTGTCACATTTGGGTCAATGTAGAGAGGAAGAATAGGTAATAGCTGAGGGCACTGTGTGGAGTCAGAGCCCCTAGGTGCCTATTCTGACACATTTACTCACCCACTTTTGCTAGAGAGTGCCATCTGCTGAGTGGAGGTTATAAAAGCTCCTGCCTGTAACAACTGCAACTTAATAGAGACAGTGTATGTCTGGAACCTAGGAGGTGCTCAATTAACATTACCATTATGAATAAAGTGTGATACACGGCTCTTCACACTGTGTGTCAGATAAATTAATTTGCCTGGCTTCGGCTCTGATTTTTCATGTGTAAAGAGAATGTCTACTCTTCACCAGTTGGGCAGCACCAGGGATGTTGCATTCCTATTTAATGTACACATAATGACTTATTTCTGGAGCACTGGTATCTCTCGGTGCTCTTTTGCATGCCCAAGAGTGAGTCGTCCAGCTTCCTAGTCACGTCTCATGATGCCAGCATTGCTGTCAGCAAGCCTACTCTGGGGACTGCCCTACTGGGTCCCCAAAGCCTCACCTGAAATGGCTCTTGCCACCACTCTGGGGAAACGTAGGGCTACTCATTCCACCTTATGCAGTCAGGAAATTAGAACCTCCTTTCCTTCTCCACAGCACAGCTTATGTCAGGCTTCACAGAGAGTGTGTAGAAGACCAAAAGTTAATACAGACCAAAAGTATGACTCATGTCCTGATGCAGCTACCTTCAAGGGATGAGGAAGCCACCTTATGTTCAGAATCTCTTTCAAGATTTCACACTGTCTCCATGTGACAGGGGCACTTTGTGTGTCTGGGCTGTGGAATCCAGGCCTGACATGCACAGCAGTCCCCCAAGCATGAAAAAGGATAGTCTTTACTAACCCTCCCACAGCCCTTGCTTGGGGACCAGAATGTGTAGAACAGGATCCTCTACCAACTTTTGCTAAGTAGCCCTTCCCTCTACCTTTCCTCACTAGCCTAGTTATCACACTGACTTCTTCAGCCCATTTCCAGGGACTCATCCACCTCTGTCTCATCGAGTGGTCACCTGACCTATCTCATTAGTCCCCAGGAGTGTCCCAAATCCTCTGAGGAAAGGGCCATCTCCACAAAACCCAGACAAAATGGGAAATATTTTCATTTTTTGAGTATGTAAGAAAATCCTCAAGAACTCTCATCTTTAAATGTTGGCACAGCAAAGGGCTCACCTACAACTTGAACTTTACCTAACAAATGCAAACAACATAACCTAGTCATTTGTACCCTCATATTAATCTGAAATAAAATAAAATAAATAGAGGTTGGCACATCCCCTGCAGATTAGGATAAAAGTTGAAGATCCATTTTGAACAGTTAGGAGTTGTCATCACTGGCTATAGAGAGTTCTACTAGGCATGTTATGGAGCTTCTCACTCTTGCTATCAAGTGCTGTCTCTTTCTACTTTCCTTTAGTTCCAGAACACCAGGAAGCTTTGATATTCCTGCAGATCAGCCTGCCCTGGAACACTACCCTAGGGAGAGCCCCAGCCAGGGACCACTTGGAAGTTCTTAGAACAAAGCCCACTTATAGCAAATTGGAGGTGAAGGATTAAGAACCACAAATCAAAATTAATTTTCATCGATGTGCTACTAGAAGAAAGGAAACAGAAAAATGACTTCAAGTACACACCAATTTTAGAGAGAGTATATTTCTTCCATTTCTTAATTTATTCTAGAAATGTTGAGAATGTACACTTCTGGGGGCTGAGTCAGGCACGGGTGGGGGGCAATGTAGGCAACAGCAGTGCCCCAGTCTTCATGTGGTTAAAGTTGGTCTAGAGTGGAATAGATGTTAATTAAGTAATAATACAAATAAACATACAATCAGTCACTAGAAGTGCTGCAGTGGTAGGTTAAAAAGTCCTATAGAAACATATAACATTCATTTCAAAATGCTCAGAGAATACAAAGAAAGGCTCCCTGAAGAAGTGGTGCTTGAACTGAGTTGTAAAATTGGGGAGGAAATGGGGAAAGAGAGAACACAAAAGCTCCCTATTTCTTGAAGCAAATCACTTCTACATTTGGGTCTTTTGTTTTATTACTGCACATATATGAGTATTAAGATGGATATTATTACTATGTGTATACATAAAATTATATTTACACATAGCATTAAGCAAAATTACCTTGTTTTCAAAATAACCAATAACAATCCTTTGTGAATAGCTTAAAAAAAATAATTCAGCACAAACGGGTCTTGCTAGGCTGAAGGCACCTGAAGTCAATATCTGAGTTGGGAACAACTTAGAACTTGGCTTCTGAATTCCGAGGTGCTTACATTGCCATCCCATAAAGAAAAATGACCTTGAGAAGGTCACTCAGTCCCTTTTAGGATTTTATTCTCACACCTGAAATTTGAGGATGTTATAATAAATTATATTGAACATCTTTTCAAATTCCAAAATTTTATATTTCTGTAATTATTGTCTGCAATATCTGGAAACCTAAAATTAAGATAAAATAGTTATCCAAAGACTTCTGCAGTATGACTATCTATGTAAAATAGCTAGGGAAAAAATTAGTTCAATCCTCCTTGGAGTTAAGAATAGCTTATACCTTAAATTAGGCATTTAAAAAAAGTAAAATAGGAATAAACTCTTCCACCAAGCTCTTTTTCAAAAATATCAGTCCTGGAGAAATGGAATCCATTTTGAAAGTCTGGCAGAAATATATGCTGATGGAGTTAAGGATGTAAAGGAACTAGAAACATCTTGCAATGTTACAACTCATTAAAGTACTTACTAGACCATGAAGTACAGCATCTGAGAAAAGAATGGGGCTTTGAACACTGTTTTCTTAATTAAAATTCTTTATTTAATTCGGTTGAAATACATAGGGAAAAAAATAAGATAAAAATTCAAAGCAGAACAGTTGTTGGGAAATGCTGTCCTAAGTACGGGCTATTTGTTTTTCAACTTACAAAGTAGTTCAAGTTGTATAATCATGATGTAGTTAAAAATATAATGAGGAATTGGCGCTGGTAGTTTTATAGGATTTAAAGATTGGTTTTCATGCACTAGGCTTTTTTGTTATTTAAACTTGTCACCGTCATCATTTTTCTAGCTGTTCAGTTTAACCTTTGAACACCATAGACCACAGGACTATGAGCATGCTTGAAAACAAATGAAAAATGTTACTGGGCCCAGTGATCCATGGGGCATGTCATTCCACAGTGAAGTTTGCATGAAATGAGCACTTTTGATTTGCTCATGTATTTTTAAGCCAGGCATAAACAGCTCGATTTATAAGACACTGTCTCACATTTAGTTATATGTCTCCGAATACCTCTCAAAAAATTATTTTAATGGCAAGTCTGCACAGAGATAAGGTAGAGAATTATTGAATAATCATAGAATCTGAAAACTGAGTGAGACCTCACAGTCTTCTAGATGAATGTTTCTCAAATGTGTCTAAAAATAAGAATCATTTGGAACCTTTTTAAAAATTTAAAAAAAATTTTTAAATTTAAAAAAGTGATAAATTGACATAAGGTTATTGGGTCCCATCTCAATAATCTGAATTAGAATTCCCAAAGGGAAAACCTTAACTAAATAGTTACGAGTGCTCTCAAGTGATAACCGAGAACTTGATCAAGGTCAACTTTCTGTCTAAAATTCAAATCTCAGCTTCATCTAGTTCCTAATATTTGAGGTGTATTGAACTCACCTGGTGCATTATGTTATTTTGCTTTCTATACTGACTCCACTGCTTATTCTACACATGTATTCAGTCAGAACCTCCAGGATAGGGGTTGTGATGGTTAATTTTAGGTCAATTTGACTAGGTTGGCGGCACCTGTGACTCAAGGAGTAGGGCGCCAGCCCCATATACTGGGGGTGGTGGGTTCAAACCCGGCCCTGGCCAAAAATTGCAAAAAAAAATTTTGTTGACTAGGCTAAGAGATGCCCAATAAGCTAGTCAAACATTATTAGAAGGTGTGTCTGAGAGGGTATTTCTGGAAGAGATTACATTTCAGTTGGAAGACTGAGTAAAGACGACCTACCCTCACTAGTTGGGTAGACATCGTCCAATCCACTTTGCACCCAAGTAGGACAAAAAGCAGAAGAAGGACATATTTCCTCTCTCATATTCAGTTGGGACATCATTTTCTCTTTCCCTGAAATAGCAGTACTCCTAGCTCCTGGACCTTCTGGCTCAGACCAGGATTTACACCATTGGTTCCCCTCATTTTCAGGCTTTTGGACTTGGACTGAAACTACAGGCCTTCAGCTTGTAGAAAGCAGACTGTGGGATTTCTCAGTTTCCATAATCAAGTGAGCAGATCCCACATCATAAATCTCTTTCTATGTAACTCTATATATCATTTTGTTCTCTTTTCTTGGAGAACTTTGACTAGTATGGAAGTTTCATAACCCATTTTTATGAAAGGAGGGGAAATGGCTGTTTGTTTATTAATGTCACCCAAATGATGTTGATTCCCAGGGTGGCTTAGGGGGAGCTGACAGACTCAGTTTTCCTGACAGAGTTCAGCCCACCTCTGCTGGAACACCTGTAAACCAAGAACCTAAACCACTCCCATCTGACATAATTATAAACACAGTAGAATCTCTGTGGGTTGACCACCCAAGAGATTGTAACAAGCTGACAACATGTGGAGATGGTCAACATAAGGTACAAGGCCAGCTGGATTTATGATGGTGCATCTTTGGTCTATGAAAATTAGATCAACTTAAGGAGGTGGTCAACTATGGAGATTCTATAATATTATATTTTCCCTACCTAGAAAAACTCACATTTTTCTCACTCTTCTTTTGCTCATAAACATGCCCGATCTATGAAAAGAAGTAGATAATCCGATTCCTGTTATCAATATTTAACAATGAGTTGGAGGCAATTTTTAGTGTTGTAACAATAAGCTCTCTAGGGAAAGATGGGAAGAATGCACAGGAGAGGAGGAAAATCTAGTCACAACCTGTTATTTGGCAGCACACATAGAAAACAATTAATTGACTGGCTAAATTTTTAATGCTAGCTAATAAATCCATCAGATATATGGCTATATACAATATGGCATTATATATTTTGAATGCTATAGAAGTCAGTTATTCAGGAATCTCTTTGAAGAAAATTATTGCTCATTAAATTAGCATGTTTGTAATACTAAATTGATATTTTCAGCCTCTGTAACATTTTGAGATATCACTAGAAATACACTAGAGTGAATTTTCATATTTTTTCAGTAACTATATATTGAAGGCTCCCTACATTTGGGCGCTATTCTTGACACTGGGGTTACAAGACTATTCAAGATCCTAACCACCCATAACCTCCTTTTGGTAAGGAATAGGAAGGAGACAACCTCTAACAAAATTAATATGTATTATAAAATAGCTGGCAAAGATGAGGCTATGAAGAAGAGAAATAAGGATTAGGGGATGGAGAATGACTGGAAGACTTTTAAAGATGACATCCAAGGCTGTCGTGGTGGCTCACACCTGTAATCGTAGGACTCTGGAAGGCCGAAATAGGTGGATTGCTTGAGCTCAGGAGTCTAAGACCAGCCTGAGCTACAGCAAGACTCCATCTCTAAAAAATATCCAGGTGTTGTGGTAGGCACCTATAGTCCCAGCTACTCTGGAGGCTAAGGCCAGAGGATGGCTTAAGCCTAAGAGTTTGAGGTTGCCATGAGCTATGATGCCACAGCACTCTACCAACGGCAATGAAATGAGACTCTGTCTCAAAAATAAATAAATAAATAAATAAATAAATAAATAAATAAATAAATAAATAAATAAAGGGATGGAGTCCAGTGCATTCATCGGTGTGATTAATGGGTGTGCATCATCTCCTTCATATGTATGATTTTAATAATGCAAGAATGTTACTTTTCGTATTTATGAATATAGCATTTTTTAAAATCTGCAAACTACTTCCTACAGAGGGCTTAGTTGGTCAAGCCCAGCTTCCTGACTGCAGGAACCAATGCAGGGCCTGCTACTGTTACTGATTTTCCTACCTTACATGCTGCTCAGTAACCTGAATCAAAATGAGTCACCTCTGTCACCAGCCGTGCGCCATGTCACCCCGTGACAGTCCTCCTCGTTCATCACCAATGGCAGCCCCCTCTCTGTCGCGTCAATGTTTCCGTGTGGGCTGCTCCGTGAACGGCTCTGTGGAGGTCTCGTCACACATCTCGCCTTCATGCATCTGCTCTCGGGTCCAGAGCACCCACCCTCCCAGCCAGAGCGACACACGCAGCGCCGTTTGCAGACTGGCTGCTTTCCAGGACAGCTCGGGGCTGTGTCGCTGTGTACTTATGCGGGGATTATCACCTTTGTGGCACAGATACAGGCTGATCAAACAGTATGCCCAAACGAAACCAGTATGAATTCACCACCTCTCTCAACCTCTTTTTGAAGAGGGATGCAGGAAAAGGTGAGTCATGAGTAAGTGTCAGAAATGACTGGTTTACAAAAACATGGAATTAACAAACTAAAAATGTCTTGTATAGTATTACTGTGGTGCCGACAAATGTGGTGCTGATATGAAGGCTGACCGCATTTTAACCAAGTGGAGGAGGAATAGCCACCACACGTTTACATATACAAATCACACCTTTTACTGTTACAGTTTAGTTTGAAAGCTCTTGTACACACATTGCATCACTGTATGTTCACTTGGTTTTCGTTGAAAATATTTTTCACATGCCCACACAAATAAAAATTCCATAAAATGACGTGTGCAAATGTGTTGCTTAGAAAATTTCACTTTACTACCCAGAGAGAGACCCTATCTATAGTCAATTCAAAATTACTCATGTCCAAGGATGTAAAAATGGAATAAATCATAGATAATCTAAAATGAGCCAAAAGCTGGTAATACCACAGTGGTACCATGGAACTCAATTAATTGCATAACCAACATCAATGTTCTGTTTGAACCACTTCAACCCAAAGTCTTGGATTTAAAAAAAAAATGTTTTAGGGAAGTGCCTGTGGCTCAAAGGAATAAGGCACCGACCCCATTCACCAGAGGTGGTGGGTTCAAACCCAGTCCCAGCCAAAAAAATAAAAATAAAAATGTTTTGGAAAGTTTTTCTGCAAAAGTACACAGTGATTAGAAAGTTTGGAGAGAGAGAGAGACAAATTGAAATTCTCTGATAATATCTTCTGACATATAGTAAAGGCACAGGTTTGTTCAGGGAAAATCAGAGACACAAATCACACTACAAACGCATGTTCAGGGTCAGTGAGGCATAAATGAGGAACAACACATTGAACATATGCAGTGTCATCAGATAAATTTATTCTAAGATGTCAATATGCCATCTGTTACGCATGTTTACTTGTGCTTCCAGATTTTCTGATCACCTTTTTTAGGAAGAAAGCACGTTAAAAGAAAGAAAAAAAGAAGAAGAAGAAAGTACGTGATTATTTTGTTTAAAACCGTAGGATAAGAGAACCATTTCTACATATGTCACAGAACTGAAAGGCCATGAAGGAAATATTTTTAAATATGTTTTTAAAAGGCCCCTAAAGGATTCAAACTTATAGCAGGGGTTATCTTTAGTGAGTTGGAAATTATTATTTATCCTAAAAAATTTCTGAGTTTTTTCATTTTTTTAGTAATGAGCATATTATCATAGATCATTTATAATAATTTCGAAGCAATAAACATGAAGAAGAGTATTGTGCAGCATTCAGCTAAGTCACTACTAATCAATACACTTATTGAAATGATAAGTTTCTCAGTCAACACACCTTTTAAGATTGCTGATAAACAGCAACAGTCACAGGGACAGATGGAAATGGAAATAAAATAAAAACAATAAAGTAAAAAAAATTGCTGATAAAAAAATACAAAGTATCACTCTCCTATATTGTCTTCAAATAGGCAAAAATAAACACAGAGAAGAATAAATTTCTCTCCCCAACTCATCCAGATAGAAAACCAGCTCTAGAAGTCTATAAGAACTGACAGAAATAAATACAACTCTCTTGACTAGAAATGTCAGAAACAGTTATGAAAAACAATAGGAGGATGAAGTATGGATTTAAATAGCTGCTTCCTAAGATATTTTCCTTGGAACACCAGTATTTCAGCATGTAAGTATTCTATAGGGAAAACAAACTGCTTCATCATCCCAAAAGTTTGGAAGAAACCTGAGCTACATTTCTTAGCTTATAGTCTTCCTGAAACCCTTAATATATCCATGCATGTGGCAAATCTCTAACAAAGGGAAATAGTATCAAAAGAATACCCCATTGATTTGACCACCAGTCCTATTTTCTATTGTAGCTATTAACAGTTCTTGTTGTGCAAAATGCTTATCAGTATTACAAAGAAAGTGCTAAAGTTAAAAGAATTAGTTCTAAAAATAGAAATTATAAATTGTGCCCCTGATTCCTTAGCCAGTCAAATAAACCCAGACAACATATAGGCTGCACCATGGGTTTCCTTGGACAATAATGGCAACGGACAGTTTCAGAAAATCTTAGAAAATAATACCTATCTTAACATGTACTCCAGATACTATAATTCACATTCTGCTTATCAAGAGTTATCTGGGTATGAGGGAGTACTTTCCCCACTCCCGTTAATTATTTTTTACCATCTGTAATTAAAAAAAAACATAGTGCTTTAAAATAAATGATTAATAAAGTTGTCTCCCATATGTTTAAAAGCTTCGGATCAAGTTTTTAAGTTTGCAACTTTGTATCTTCTGTATGTAATTATACTAAAATGCTGCATGCCAAAAAAAGTATAGCAAATTTCCCACAATTCAAATTATTTATACAGATTAATATTGCCAATATTTGCAAACAAGTCAAAATAAATATAATTAATACATTATAGATTTATATTCAAAGAGAAGATAACTAACTGTAGAAACTTTTATACAAGTGAAATAACTGAAGTATATAAATTAGGTAACATGTAGGGGAATTTTCATTGTCTATTAATTGAAGCACAAATATATATGATCATATACATTTACATGAGAATATCCATGTATATTAGGGATCTCATTTTCTTTTCTCTTCTTGTTAAAAAAATCAGTGTTTATGCATACACATATAAAAATATCACATGTACTCCCCCAAATATTTATAAATCTGACATATCAATAAAAAGTATAAAATAAAAGAAATATCTCCATTCTGACTGGGATTCTTTGTCCTTTACAATAGACTGAAAACTCCATAGGTCAGGAATCAGATCACCCCATTGGGCAAAGACATCAATGTATTTATGCCTTCTGAATAACACTGAGTATTTTCCCTAGTGGCACTGGCTTGTAAAGCTTACCAATTATTTTGTACCTGTAATTAGATGGACTAAAAATAGATTTCAACAATTTCTGAATAATATCCTCAAATAGGAGGCCAGTAAACTTTAGCTTGGGGGTCAAATCTAGGCCAAACCTGTTTTGTAAGTAAAGTTTTATTTTGTAAGTAAAGTTTAAATCTATTCATTTAAATTTGGTTTATGATCGCTTTCATGCTACAATGAGTGCTTGCAATAAAATCTTCTTTATGGTGAGAAAAGCCTAAAACATTCACTGTCTTTGCCCTTGGCAAAAAAAGTTTGCCAAACCCTGGTGTAAGACTTCTAAGTGGGCCAATTTTCTTGTCATCATCATTGCTATTACATTTTGTTTGGAATTGAGTCTACCTACATAATTGAATATTGGAGTCTCTAATTTTCTGAGCATTCACAATTTTCATTAATGAAATTATGTTTTAAGTCTCTGACTGAGGAACTTAAGAAAGCTATGTTTTTGTTCAATTTTACCTTGTGCATCAACAATGCTTATTCTTCTGAGATTCATGGAAAGTGCCAACCTCTTCAAGAACTACTGGTCCACTTCCCAGAGAAACAGACCTAATGAAAAACATAAGGCAATTTTAACATAGACAACTATAAAACATTACTGAGATAAATTTTAAAAGATGAGAGAGGGGGAGAGAAGGAGTGGATGGAGGAGAGAGAAATACTTCCATCAATTGAAGGGCTCAGTTTTGAAAGTTATCAATTTCTTCCAGTTTGATCTACAAAATTAATAGAGTACTGATAAAAATTTCATGAGAAATTTTCATAGAAACTCAAAAGCTTATTCTATGATTTTTTAATGTATGGGAATATAAAAACTAAAGACTAAACAAACTTAAAGAACAAATTTGGAGAGTTTACATCACTTATAAACCTAAGTAATGAGAGAGTGTGGTGTTGTTTTGTCATAGGAGAGATTAATGGACCAATGAACAGAAATAAGAGTCTAGAAAAAGAAGCAAACATATATATTCACTTGATGTATAATCTATAAATTGTACTGGGTCAGTTGTTTATCCACATAAAATAAAAATGAATCTTAATTCCTACCTCACATAAAAATCAAATAGATGATGAGACTAAATGTGAAACATGAAATAATAAAACTTCTAGAAGATACTGTCTAAAAATTCTTCTAAACTATGAGGACAAGTCCTACAGTGTCCCTTGATTCCTGCTTTTTGGTGTTCCCATCATGTATAATCTCATTCCCTTAGGACCTGTGACTTCTAACCAGTAGAATAAAGCAAAGGTGAAAGAACTTCGAGTATACTTAAAGTCTCAAGTTGATGTAGAGTTATTACATCAGAGAGATTATCCTATGCAGTCTGAAGTAATCAGATAAAAGTCTTTATTTTTTTAATAATTGTATTAAATCATAATTGTGTACATTGGTGCAATCATGGGGCACAATGTGCTTACTTCATATACAATCAGAGATATTTTGATTATACTGTTAGAGATAGACTTCATGGCATTTTCTTAATCACTATATGAAGACATTGATATTCTACATTTAATAAGTTTCACAAGTACCCTGCTAAGATGCACCATAGATATGATCCCACTAATTGCCCTCCCTCCATCCATTCACCTCCTCCCCTCCCCTCCCTTTCCCCTGTATTCTTGTGCTATAATTGTGTTTTAGCCTTCATATGAAAGCTATAAATTAGTTTCATATTAGGGCTGAGTACATTGGATACGTTTTCTTCCATTCTTGAGATACTTTGCTAAGAAGAATATGTTCCAGCTCCATCCATGTAAACACAAAAGAGGTAAAGTCTCCATCTTTCTTTAAGGCTGCATAGTATTCCATGGTATACATGTACCACAATT
>CAUYON010014700.1:0-16747 GCA_963573935.1 Arctocebus calabarensis | reverse complement strand
GGCGCCTATGGCTCATCGAGTAGGGCACCAGCCCCATATACTGAAGGTGGCGGGTTCAAACCCAGGCTCGGCTGAACTGCAAAACAGAAAACTAGCTGGGCGTTGTGGCGGGCACCTGTAGCCCCAGCTACTCGGGAGGCTGAGGCAAGAGAATCGCCTGAGCCCAGGAGTTGGAGGTTGCTGTGAGCTGTGTGACGCCACAGCACTCTACCAAGGGCAATAAAGTGAGACTCTGTCTCTACCAAAAAAAAAAAAAGAAGTGTAAAGACTGCTTCATGCAACCAGGGGGGACCATGTACTCTCTGATACCTGATGAGGAGGAACAGAAGGAAGAAACAAAGTCAGCAGAGTTTGAGAAGCTTCACACCATGAAAATTTTTCTAGAAAAAGAAACATAAGGACAGGAAGTCATCTGACTCTGACAGCTCACACTAAAAGTGACACACATTAAAAGACAGCAAGGCAAGGCGTCTGTGGCTCATCAAGTCGGGCGCTGGCCCCATATACCAAAGGTGGTGGGTTCAAATCCAGCCTCAGAACTGCAAAACAGAAAACTAGCCAGGCGTTGTGGCAAGCGCCTGTAGTCCCAGCTACTCAGGAGGCTGAGGCAGGAGAATCGCCTGAGCCCAAGAAATGGAGGTTGCTGTGAGCTGTGTGACGCCACTGCACTCTACCGAGGGCAATAAAGTGAGACTCTATCTCTGCAAAAAATAAATAAATAAATAAATAAAAGTAAAGACAGCAAGGCAGCAAAGAAGAAGAAAAAGAAAACGAAGCGTAAGAAGCACAAGGAGTGAGAGTAGAAAGCAGGCCTAGGGTGGTGGCGACATGGAAAGACCTGGAGAGAGAGAATAGGGCTTCCCACCTGTCAGCTCACTGCCATGGGAGCTGGCTTCCCCTCATGCAACAGGCAGGTGTAGGAACTAGATTTCAAAAGAAGCTGCCTGAAAGAGTTGTTTCCTTATCACTGCTGGTCCCTTTGCAAGTGACCCCTGCCCCTCACACATTCATTCATGCAACTTCCTTCCCTCAGCAGGAGGTCCTAGTACCTTCTCCAGCTGCCACTGCGAGGACTGGGTTCCCGCACAGGAGTCCAGCTAGAGCCACAGGACTGCTGTGCAGGTAAGTCTGGCTGTACTTGGAGACTGATTAGCCCCTTCCTGTTGGTCTTTTGGGGCTGATTGGTGGGTGTTCTCTGTCACATCCAACACGGGAGCAGAGGGAGAACGTTTCAGGAAGTGGTGCTTAACTCTTTTCTTCCCCCCCCCAACTTGGTTCTACTGTGCTAGAAGTGACAACAGTGGCTACAGAAAAACGATCATTTGCAGCGTGACTTAGCTAGTATATGACATTCCAGCGGGCCGCTGAACCAGACAGCTGCAGCCAAGATCATGGTTCACTTTGTATTCACTGCTGTGTGAGTCAGTTGATTCTACTTCAGGGCCCTGCTTAAATTCCTGGCACTAAATGGAAGTGTGTTTGGTTTTAAGCTTACTGAAAATTCTTAAAAAAAAAAAAAAAGAATGGAAGAGCAAGCACCCCATGTACTTAATTAATCCTAATTTGAGGCCAGGTGAGGTGGCTCACACCAGTAAATCCTAGAACTCTGGGAGCCTAAGGCGAGTGGATTGCTTGAGCTCAGGAATTTGAGACCAGCCTGAGAAAGAATGAGACTTACGCCTCCCATCCCCATCCCCACCTCTACTAAAAATAGAAAAACTAGTTGGGCACTGTGACCAGCACCTGGACTCCCAGCACCTGGACTTCCAGCTACTTGGGAGGCTGAGGCAAGAGGATCTCTTGAGCCCAAGAGTTTGAGGTAGCTATAAGCTATGATGCCATGGTACTCTACCCAGGGTGACGGAGTGAGACTATGTCTAAAAAAACAAACAAAACAACCCTATAAACCCCACTAATTTGAAACAAGAAGATCTGTTGGTTCAACACCCGTACCTCAGTGGCTAAGGCACAGCCACATACAACAGGGTTGGTGGGTTCAAACCCTGCCTGGGCCTGCTAAACAACAATGACAACTGCAACAAAAAAATAGCTGGGTGTTGTGACGGGCACCTGTAGACCCAGCTACTTGGGAGGCTGGGGCAAGAGAATCGCTTAAGCCCAAGAGTTTGAGGTTGCTGTGAGCTGTGATGACACAGCACTCTACCAAGGGTGACAGAGTGAACTCTGTCTAAAAAACGAACAAAAAAGAAAAACTCACTAATTTGAAACTAGAAGACGAACATCTACAGGCCTTCACAAAAGGAAAATGCAATTAAATTGGAGTGGGGGAGGGAGGAAGGATAGGGGAGTTAGTAAGCTCCACAGGATACCTAACAAATGCAAACAATGTATCCTTATATATAATATATATACATATATATATATATTTTTTTTTTTTTTTTTGAGACAGAGCCTCAAGCTGTCACCCTGGAGAGAATGCCATGGCATCACAGCTCCCAGCAACCTCCAATTCCTGGGCTCAAGCGAGTCTCCTGCCTCTGCCTCCCAAGTAGCTGGGATTACAGGAGCCTGCCACAA
This sequence comes from Arctocebus calabarensis, assembly GCA_963573935.1. NCBI lineage: Eukaryota > Metazoa > Chordata > Mammalia > Primates > Lorisidae > Arctocebus > Arctocebus calabarensis. Next base: position 14,209 of record CAUYON010014700.1, on the reverse strand, counting down.
TGCCCGGCCATTTTTTGGTTGCAGCCGTCAGTGTTGTTTGGCGGGCCCGGGCTGGATTCAAACCCGCCAGCTCAGGTGTACGTGGCTGGCACCTTAACCTGTTGAGCCACAGGCACCGAGCCATGTATCCTTATATTAATCTGAAAAAAAAAAAGTGTCCACCCGAAGATGCAGGTGAGACAAAGTGGGTAGGTTTAGGGCTAGCTAATCTGAATCAGAGCCTGGGTGGTGCCTGTGACTCAGTCAGTAGGGTGTTTGCCCCATATACCGAGGGTAGTGGGTTCAAACCCGGTCCCGGCCAAACTGCAACAAAAAATAGCTGGGTGATGTGATGGGAGCCTGTAGTGCCAGCTACTCGGGAGGCTGAGGTAAGAGAATCGCCCAAGCCCAAGAGCTGGAGGTTGCTGTGAGCTGTGATGCCACTGCACTCTACCGAGGGCGACAAAGTAAACCTCTGTCTCTAAAAAAATGTAAAATAAAATGAATCAGGGTATGGGAGATATCTCTAATTATTTGGCACCTACCACTGAGGTGATTAGGACAGGGGCTGGTGACTTGAATGTGAGAGAGCTCAGTCAGGGCGGAAGTTGGGGTAAGAGTTAGGATTCCTCAGTTCGCATTTGAAAAAGAGTTAGGATTCCTCAGTTCGCATTTGAAAGGTGCCATTTGGTGCCTTGTCTATGATCTCCAGGAATTGTCCAGCCCTGAGAAGGGCAATCTCTGTAGGATCCGTACAGTCTCTTCCTCTTAAAGTCAAAACTTCAGAATGTTTTAAAAGTGCTTAATCCATGTGTGTTTATCTTGTTTGTTTAGAGACCGGGTCTCACTCTGTCAGCCAGGCTAGAATGCAGTGGCGTGGAGATCGCTTACTACATGGGTCCTGTGTAACTTTTTAAGAAACTGTCAAGGCTCGGCGCCTGTGGCTCAACGGGCTAAGGCGCCAGCCACGTACACCTGAGCTGGCAGGTTCGAATCCAGCCCGGGCCCGCCAAACAACAATGACGGCTGCAACCAAAAAAATGGCCGGGCGTTGTGGCGGGCGCCTATAGTCCCAGCTACTTGGGAGGTGGAGGCAAGAGACTCGCTTGAGCCCAGGAATTGGAGGTTGCTGTGAGCTGTGATGCCACAGCACTCTACACAGGGTGACAGCTTGAGGCTCTGTCTCAAAAAAAAAAAGAAACTGTCAAGCTGTTTTCCAACGTGACTACACCATTTTACATTTGCCTCAGCAATGAATGCATGAAGGTTCCCTTTTCTCTATATATTCAAGAACACTAGTTATTGGCTCTCTTTTTTTTTGTTTAAAGACAGAGTCTCACTTTGTCACCCTGGGTAGAGTACCATGGTGTTATCATAACTCACAGCAAGCTCAAACTCTTGGCCTCAAGCAATCCTCTTGCCTCAGCCTTCCTAGTAGCTGGGACTACAGACGCTTGCCACAAAGCCCAGCTAGTTTTTCTTTCTTCTTTCTTTCTTTCTTTTCTTTCTTTTTTTTTTTTTTTGAGACAGAGTCTCAAGCTGTCACCTTGGGCAGAGTGCTGTGGCATTATAGGTCACAGCAACCTCCAACTCAGGCTAAAGCGATCCTCTTGCCTGTTTTTCTTTTTTTTTAGCAGAGACAAAGTCTCTCTTTTTTTGCTCAGGCTGGTCTCAAACTCGCAGCTCAAGCAATCCACCCACCTCAGCCTCCCTGGCCCAGCTAGTTTTTCTATTTTTAGTAGAGATGGGGTCTGACTCCTGCTAAGGCTGCTCTCCAACTCCTGAGCTTAGACGAATCACCCATCTCAGCCTTCGAGAGTGCTAGGATTACAGGCATGCACCACCATACCTTTTGATGATACCCATTCTAGTAGGTTGTGAAATGGTATCTCCTTGTGGTTTTAATTTACATTTCCCTGACTGATGGTGTCCAGCATCTCCGTGTGCTTTTTAGCCATTCCTAAATGTTTTTTGGTAGAATGTCTATTCCAAAATGTTTTGACCAGGCGGTGCCCATAGCTCAGTGGGTAGGGTGCCGACCACATACACTGAGGCTGGCAGGTTCAAACCCGACCTGGACCAGCTAAAAATCAACAATGACAACCGCAACAACAAACAAAATAGCCGGGCTTTGTAGTAGGCGCCTGTAGTCCCACCTACTGCAGAAGCTGAGGCATGAAAATCACTCAAACACAAGAGTTTGAGGTTGCTGTGAGCTATGATGTTACGGCACTCTACTGAGGGTGACATAGTGAGACTGTCTCAAAAAAACATTTTTTTGCCCAATTTTTAAATTCAATTCAATTTGAAGAGTTCTTTCTACATTCTGCAATCAAATACATGATTTACTTCCTCATAGGATGACAGCTGGGTTCTAAGAAAGATCATTTCAGGAGGCAGAAAGTAGAAGCTACCAGTCCTCTTGGGGGGCTAGGCTCACAGACCAGAACATTCTGTCTGCTGCATTCTCCTGGTCAGAGCCACTATCGAGCATAGCCCTGATTCAAGGGGAGGAAAAGGAAACTCTTCTTGTTTAGAGGAGCAGAATTCACACTGGGGAGGTATAAATTGATGGGGGCTATCTTTGGAGACTGGTGCCTACCCTTTCATGTACTTCAATATTTCTAATAGTTGTAATAAATTAGCATAATAAATATGGTGGATGTTAAGTTATTTTGATTGGTCTAATACAATTTCCAAATTTTTTGAACCTTTTTTATAACTCTTATAATCCCAAATCTAAATAAGTTACTATTTTTTTTTTTTTGAGACAGAGTCTCACTATGTCACCCTCAGTAGAGTGCTGTGGCATCACAGCTTACAGCACCCTCAAAACTCTTGGGCTCAAGCCATTCTCTTGCCTCAGCCTCCCATGTAGGTGGGGCCTTCTGGATCCTTGAGCAGGGCCTTTTGAGTGACAAATCCTTTTAATAAAGGTCTAGGGATCTGGAGGGCCACTTGTGGCCTTGAGGCTGCATGTTCCCCGCCCCTGGCTAAGTGGAAGACCCAGCCTAGACCTCTGATCCTCAGAAGTTGACACAATAAATGTTTTTTTTGTTTGTTTTTGAGAGAGTCTCACTTTGAATCCCTTGGTAGAGTACCTTGGTATCATAGCTCACAGCAACCTCAAACTCTTCAGCTCAAGCAATTCTTTTGCCTCAGCCTCCCCAGTAGCTGGGACTATAGGCGCCCACCACAATACCCGGCTACTTTTTTAGAGATGAGGTCTCACTCTGGCTCAGCTTGGTCTCAAACCAATCAGCTCAGGCAATCCACCCGCCTTGGTCTCCCAGAGTGCTGGGATTATACATGTGAGCCACCATAGCCAGCCAGTGACATAATAAATGCATGCTGTTTTAAGTGACTATATTTGTGGTAATTGGTTACACAACAATAGAGAACTAATATATTTTGAATCTTAACATAAGAATATTAACGTTAAGGATATGATTAGCTTTATTTTTTATACTCAATTCTAATTTTCTTATGGTCAAAAGATATCCATAAAACAATTGTAGCTAAGCAAACTGGGGTTATCTTGGCACACTGAGGTTGTATGTCAACCAGAGAGATTTCTTTTAGCTGGGACTCAGGATTTGATTTTGTTGTTGTTGTTGTTGTTGCAGTTTGGCCAGGTCCAGGTTCGAACCCACCACTCTCGGTATATAGGGCTGGTGCCCTACTCACTGAGCCACAGGCGCTGCCCCCAGGATTTAATTTTGTTATAAATTACCACCAGACATTATAAGCCTTATAAACGGGCCTCTCTACCCTAAAAGAGGAGACCCTCAGCTTATCCATACCTTAGGTTCAAGTCACATGTTACCTGTTCTGTCTAATTTAAATCTCTACTCCATCTCACCCTCCACACAGGTTGTAACTTGTTATTTGTCCTTTGTTTAGATGTTGCATTTGGGGGGCTTTCTTTTTTTGTTTTTTTTTTTTTTGGAGACAGAGTCTCACTATGTTACCCTTGGTAGAGTGCTGAGGCATCATAGCTCACAGCAACCTCAAACTATCAGGCTTAAGAGATTCTCTTGGGAGGCACCTATAAGTCAGTGGGTAGGGCGCCAGCCCTATATACCAAAGGTCGCAGGTTCAAACCCAGCCCCGGCTTAACTGCAACAAAAAAATAGCCAGGCGTCGTGTTGGGCGTCTGTAATCCCAGCTACTCAGGATACTGAGGCAAGAGAATCGCCTAAGCCCAGGAGTTGGAGGTTGCTGTGAGCTGTGTGAGGCCACCGCACTCTACCAAGGGCAATAAAGTGAGACTTTGTCTCTACAAAAAAAAAAGAGAGATACATAGTAAAGAAAAAAAATTTTTTTTTTTTTGAGACAGAGCCTCAAGCTGTCACCCTGGATAGAGTGCCATGGCATCACAGCTCACAGCAACCTCTAGTTCCTGGGCTCAAGCGAGTCTCCTGCCTCTGCCTCCCAAGTAGCTGGGACTACAGGCGCCCGCCACAACGTCTGGCCATTTTTTGGTTGCAGCCATCATTGTTGTTTGGCGGGCCTGGGCTGGATTCAAACCCGCCAGCTCAGGTGTATGTGGCTGGCGCCTTAGCCCGTTGAGCCACAGGCGCCGAGCCAGTAAAGAGAATTTTTAAGATCATCATTATTATTTTATTATTAATTTTTGAGACAGTCTCACTTTATTGCCCTCGGTAGAATGCTGCTGGTGCCCTATCCACTGAGCCACGGGTGCCGCCCATTTTTAAGATTATTAAATGAAAAAAAAATTTGCCTCGGCACCTGTAACACAGTGGTTCTGGCTCCGGCTGCATACTCCAAGGCTGGCGGGTTCAAACCTGGCCCTGGCCAACTAAAACAACAATGATGACAACCTTAACAACAAATAGCTGGGCATCATGGCGGGCGCCTGTAGTCCCAGCTACTTGGGAGGCTGAGGCAGGAGAATTGCTTAAGCCCAGGAGTTTGAGGTTGCTGTGAGCTGTGATGCCACGGCACAGCACTCTACCGAGGGTGACATAATAAGACTCTGTCTCCAAAAAAAACAAAAAAAGAAAGAAAAAAATAAAAATTTTTACAAGATGTAATATAAAATTAATAGGATCACTAAACTGTACTTTTGTGGACATATTAATATGTTGGCTACTGTTTTATCTAGAATGTTTTTTTTTTTAGAGACAGAGTCTCACTTTTCACCCTCCATAGAGTGCAGTGGCATCACAGCTCACAGCAACCTCCAGCTCTTAGGCCTAGGTGATTCTCTTGCCTCAGCCTCCCAAGTAGCTGGGACTACTATCTAGAATTACTTTTTACTGGGAGAGAAAAGAGAGGAAGTAGGAAGTGGTAATGTAATACACTAAGTCATCATTTACCTAATAGGAAGTTAGTAGTTTCAAATTGATAAATCAAGAAATAGAAGTACATTACTTAGAAATATGAAGACAAATGCCAGGGTTTTTTGTTTGTTTGTTTGTTTGTTTGAGATGGAGTCTCACTCTCGCTCCATCGCCCCCTGTGCTATAGCATCATAGCTCACAGCAACCTCAAACTCCTGGGCCCAAGCATTCCTCCTGCTTCAGCCTCTAAAGTAGCTAAAACTAGAGGCACCTGCTATGATGCCTAGCTACTTTTTCTATTTTTAGTAGAGACAGCATCTCACTCCTTCTCAGGCTGGTCTCTGAACTCCTAAACTCAAGCAATATACCCACCTCGGCCTCCCAGAGTGCTAGGATTATGAGCATGAGCCACTGCACCCAGCCAAATGTCAGGTCTTTTAAAAAGATAAATTAGTTCAAAATAGTTGCCTCCAGGGAATACGGGACAGATATTTTCATTAAGAATATTTGCTACTGGGTGGCGCCTGTGGCTCAGTGAGTAGGGCGCCGGCCCCATATGCTGAAGGTGGCAGGTTCAAGCCCAGCCTCGGCCAAACTGCAAAACAGAAAAATAGCCGGGCGTTGTGGTGGGCGCCTGTAGTCCCAGCTCCTCGGGAGGCTGAGGCAAGAGACTCGCCTAAGCCCAGGAGTTGGAGGTTGCTGTGAGCTATGTGAAGCCACGGCACTCTACCCAGAGCGATAAAGTGAGAGTCTGTCTCCACACACACACACAAAAAGAACATTTGCTACTATTTTTGAGCATCTACTATTGCCAGGCATATATTTCTCATTCCCAAGGACCCCAATCATCAGATCCAACTCTCTCCCAATGGGACATATGGACATGCGGCCTCCCCCTAGGACTCTGCTCCATCCATTACTGCTTCTTTAGTTTTCATAATCAGTTAATTTCTCCCTCTCTATTGGCTTCTTTGTTGCTTATAATCCTGTCCAAGAACTTCCAGCTTGGCAAACTGACTGGCCAATTTTGGCATCATTCCCTGGATTCTGATCTCATTTCTTGGCACAGAGCATTGTTGGAATGCTACCCACTACTAATGAGACCTCTTTGGGCGCAGCTCCAGGACCTCCCACATAGGGACACTTGTTGAGTCCTCTGTACACCACAGCTTGGGCCACATATAGCCAGCCCTACTTGCAATGCTGGGCATTAAGGAATCAGAAGTACAATAACTGTGGAAGGTCAGGCACGGGGGCTCGCTTCTGAAATCCTAGCACTCTGGGAGGCTGAGGCAGGTGGATTGCTTGAGCTCAGGAGTTCGAGACCAGCCTGAGCAAGAGTGAAACTCTCATCTCTACTACAAATAGGAAAACTAGCCAGGTGTTGTGGTGGGCACCAGTAGTCCTAGCTGCTCAGGAGGCTGAGGCAAGAGGATCTCTTGAGCCCAAGAGTTTGAGGTTTCTGTGAGCTAGGATGATATGGTGGCACTTATACTTGGGTGACAGAGTGAGACTCTGTCTCAATAATAATAATAATAACAACCGTGGAATTAACTTGGAGCAAAAGAGAAAGGAGAAGAGAAAGTGAAGGTTGACAGCAAGGATGCAGGGTTGTTACCAACCCTGGAATCTCAGCAGCAGGGACATTTGCTAAGGGAGGTAAGGAAGATGACTAATTTGGCTTTAAGCAAATTGAGTTTGAAGCTTATAGAATTAGGTAACACTCAGGACAATGAGGGCAAGTTAATCATAAAACAGAAACAGTAAAATGTAATGGAAAAAGCATTGGAGTTAATGTACACTGGATTCATATTCTGACTCTGCCAGTTACTGTAACTGAAATGACTAATGGCAAGTTACTTAACTTCTCTGCCTCAGTTTCTTATCTGCATAATGGAGACTGAGTTTTCTTTTCATTTTTTTTTTTGAAACAGAGTCTCATTTGTCACGCTTGGTAGAGTGCTGTGGTGTCACAGCTCACAGCAACCTCAAAGTCTTGGGCTTAAGAGATTCTCTTGCCTCGTTGGGACTACACTCACCTCCCACAAGGCCCAGCTATTTTTTTTTTTTTTTTTGTTGAGACAGAATGTCACTTTATCGCCCTCTGTAAAGTGCCAAGGCATCACACAGCTCACAGCAACCTCCAACTCCTGGGCTTAGGTGATTCTCTTGCCTCAGCCTCCCCAGTAGCTGGGACATAGGCGCCCCCCACAATGGCCGGCTATTTTTCTGTTTTTGCAGTTTGGCTGAGGCCAGGTTTGAACCCGCCACCTTCAGTATATGGGGCCGGTGACCTACTCGATGAGCCATGGGTGCCACCCCTGCATTTTTTCTTTTGAGACAAAATTTACCTATACATTAGATGAGTTTTGACAAATGTACACACCTGTGTAACTCAAACCCAAGTTTCATTTTACATTAACAGCCCCCTTCCTGCTTTACCCTGAAGGGTTCTCTGGGGATCCAAGGCTCCCAGTCTTAGGTTCCTGGGTGCCTTTCCTAGATGTTACCCAGGATTTCCTGCTTATTTCTTGCCACTCTCAGTAATCAAAATATACCTAATTCGGCGGTGCCTATGGCTCAGCAAGTAGGGCGCTGGGCCCTTACACTGAAGGTGGTGGGTTCAAACCCAGCCTCTGCTGAACTGCAAAACAAAAAATAGCGGGGCGTTGTGACGGGTGCCTGTAGTCCCAGCTACTTGGGAGTCTGAGGCAAGAGAATTGCTTAAGCCCAGGAGTTGGAGGTAGCTGTGAGCTGTGTGACACCATGGCATTCTACCAAGGGTGATAAAGTGAGACTCTGTCTCTACAAAATAAATAAATAAATACCTAATTCATGTGACCTGCCTTTAGGAATTTTTGAGGCATTGGCTTTGCTAATCTCTGTTAAACTAATTCTGCCAGTGTACAGTATATTGCCTTACATAAAATTCTGTGGTTCATTATTATCTGCCTGGTAAACTGGATTAAAGAATGTTCACAAGACAAAATTATGCTTTAGTCCACATGAAGACTCTTTGGTGATGGGATTTCTGGCACAGTGGGAGTGAAGGAAGACATTTTTGGGAGTAGGATTGAGGATTTTGGCCTGCTTTCTGTAAGTCATCCCAGGAATGAATGTAGCCATCCTATTGCTCCACCGTGGGCTGAAGTAGACTTTGATCATGAAGGAGGCCACCCTTCCTAAGGATTGGTGCCCAGAAAAGGTGCTAAGGATTTTTCCAGTGGCTTTGGCAGATTCTGGGAGATATTGCCTTTTCTCCCTCCATGCCTCTGGAGCCCAGGTGTGAGGGTGGTTGGCTCACACCTCTGCCTCAGAGCCTGCAGCTGGGTTGTCAGGGTGTTGGGCTCTGTTTTCCAGATTCCCAGACCAAGAAGTACGTCGAATGGCTGTCCAGTGGATTGGCTCACTCTCGGATGCTGAGCTACTCGACTACCTGCCCCAGCTGGTACAGGTGGGTAGCTTGGCCTTCCCACTAGTTCTGAGGGTCCCAGCCTCAAGTCAGCCTGCCTTTTGCTCCTTAGAATCCAGAGTTCCTAGTGGGATGATTGTGGGTGTAGATTATAGACAGGTAACAAAGCCTCACATTTTCTTTCTCCCTTTCTGCTAAACAGGCCCTGAAGTATGAGTGCTACCTGGACAGCCCCTTGGTGCGCTTCCTCCTGAAACGAGCTGTCTCTGACTTGAGAGTGACTCACTACTTCTTCTGGTAAAACTGTGCAGAAAAGTGGGAGGTAGACATGTGCTTTCCATGTAGGAGTATTTTTTTTTTTTTTTTTGAGACAGAGCCTCAAACTGTCACCCTGGATAGAGTGCTGTGGTCATCACAGCTCACAGCAACCTCCAATTCCTGGGCTCAAGCGAGTCTCCTGCCTCTGCCTCCCAAGCAGCTGGGACTACAGGCACCCGCCATAACGCCCGGCCATTTTTTGGTTGTAGCCATCATTGTTGATTGGTGGGCCCGAGCTGGATTCGAACCCGCCAGCTCAGGTGTACCTGGCTGGCACCTTAGCCCATTGAGCCACAGGTGCCGAGCCTTTTTTTTTTCTTTTGAGACAGAGCATCACGCTGTCCCCCTGGGTAGAGTGCTGTGGCATCACAGCTCACAGCAATCTCCTACTCCTGGGTTCAAACGATTCTCCTGCCTCTGCCTCTCAAGTAGCTGGGACTGCAGGCGCCTGCCACAACGCCCGGCCATTTTTTTGTTGCAACTGTCATTGTTGGTTGGTGGGGCCCAGGCTGGATTCAAACCCGCCAGCTCAGGTGTACGCAGCTGGCGCCTTAGCCTGTTGAGCCACAGGCGCTGAGCCCATGTAGGAGTTTTACTCTTGGGCATGTAAGGGTGAGGAGTTGAGTTGCCTGGGTCCCAGTATGTTGCAGACTTACCTTGTGGCCTTGGACTAGCATCTCTTCCTCAGGGGGGCCTCAATTCACCCCCATGTAACACAGTAAGGATCATCCCTGCCCCTCCTCTCCACTCACACATGACAGAAATACAAAGAGACACAAGATGCAGAGGAGCTTTGAGTTCTACTTAAATACAGATTCTGAGAATCACTAGAGATAGTAAAGGAAAGAAAAGAAAAAGACAAGACAGTGGACGCATGCTGGAGGGGACACACACTTCTACATAAACTGTACATACTGGGGATATTTTCCCTTCCAAGTTTAGGGTTTGGTTTGCAGTGAGTTAGAGCTGGGTCTGACCCCTTCTCCCTCTACACCTTGCCTGTGGTCCCAGGAGTGTCTCAACTCTTCACTCCTTCTGCCTTGCAGGTTGCTGAAGGACGGCCTCAAGGACTCTCAGTTCAGCATTCGCTACCAGTATCTGCTGGCAGCCCTCTTGTGCTGCTGTGGCAAGGGGCTGAGGGAGGAGTTTAATCGCCAGTGCTGGCTTGTCAACTCCCTGGCCAAACTAGCCCAGCAAGTCCGAGAGGCAGCTCCATCTGCACGGCAGGTGAGTGGGATGAGCCTGCTTCCACCCATTCTAGTCTCAGGCTTCTATAGCCAGAGTAGCAGCAGAGTGGCACTTGACCATCACTGATTTAGGAGGTAGGAATGGATGACTCAGTCTGTAACTTGCAGGTCACAAACAGGCAATCTGCCAGCTGGGTGTGTTTTCTTTGACCTGCTGAATATTGAAATTTTCATTTAGTTGTTTGCCTTAAAGGCTAAGCACAGTTGTGTAAGTTGTTGCACAAGTGCACTCGGCAGAACTGGCAAATGAGGTCTGAAATCCAGCCATATTTTGTTGACTATTTTTTTTGAGCCATATAAATGAGCCATAGCTCAGGGCTGGTGCCACCCAGGGAAGGCACCTTTATCTATTTGCATAAAGGCCCTGTATTTGGCCAGCAGTATTCCTAGTTGTTGACATTTCAAAATTGGGAGACTTTATATTAAAGTCTAGGTTATTAGATTTTCTTGGCAAATGTCTGAGCAGCACATCCCCCTTGAGAGCTAGCCTGACCCTCAGTTCATGGTGGCATGCTTTGTACTGTCATGTCACCTGCCCAGCCTCTTCCTGCTCACGCACTGACTGGCCGGAGCACAGGTGGGTGGTTTTACTTCTTCAGAGTTTCCTGGATGTTTTGAGCTGGGCGTGGTGGTTCATGACTCTAATCTCAGCACTTGGGAGGCTGAAGCTCATGGGTGGATTGCCTGAGCTCACGAATTCGAGACCAACCTGAGCAAGAGTGAGACCCTATCTCTAAAAAACAGCTGTGCGCTGTGGCGGGCGCCTGTAGTTCCAGCTACTTGGGAGGCTGAGGAATGAGAATTGCTCGATCCCGAGAGTTTGAGGTTGCTGTGAACTAAGATGCCATGGCACTCTAAAAAAAAAAAAAAAAAAGAGTCTCCTGGATGTTGTCCATAGTTCTCAGGAGGTTGTTTTCATACCAGCCACTACTGAGAGCTCACTTCTCCCTTCCTCCCCTCCTCTCCAGGGAATCCTCCGCACAGGTCTGGAGGAGGTGAAGCAGTTCTTTGCCCTCAATGGCTCATGCCGCCTGCCACTCAGCCCCAGTCTGCTGGTGAAGGGAATTGTGCCCAGGGTGAGTGATTGGCGGGTTTGGGGCTCTTGGAGTGGGGCAGGAGGGCTCAGTGGAAGTGAGGCCCTCACTGACCTGGTTATTGAGAGATGTGAGGAAGAAAGGCATACAAGGGTCACTATGAAAATTCTGAGACAGACTATGTTATGGTTCATTGTGTCACTTCCAGGAATCCTAGTTGACAGTGTCCTTATGATTCAGCCATCCAAGTTTCACCTTGCTCAGCTTATTGGTGTTGTTGGGAGGCTTCATGTGTTTCTGTCCATGCAGATTTTACCTTTCTTGGTTTTCGTGTATCTCAAAACTTTTGTAATGACCCACTTTCTGGCTGTGTCCCATCCCTAAATGTTTACAGACTTTTGCCTGACACCTTGGAGGGTAGAGGAATTGGATTGGAGGCTGGGCAAGTGTCTGTCCCTGATGATGTGGTGGATGAAGCCAGGGACAGTGCTGATGATGGCAGCTGTCATCTGTCATTTATAGAGCATTCTCTGTGTGAGCATTGTTCTAAGTGCTTTATGTTGTTGCATTTCATTCTCAGAACTCGTAGGAATTCAGTTCCATCAGGAACCCCATTTTACAGTGGAGAAAACTGAGGTGTAGAAGGAACATGTGACTTACTGCAGGTCACGCAACTAGAGAGTTGTTTGCAGAGTGAACGGAAGGCATGAGTGATCGGGTGCTGGAGCTGTGAGGTCATAACAAACTTAACTGGGATGATGACAAGAGAGGAAGTAGGAATTTGGATTCCTGAGGAATCTAGAAGAAGCAATGAGCAGGTTTTGGGCGGACCAGCTGCAGGAGGGTAGGCAGCATCTTGATTCGAAGTGGTGAGGTCATTTTCCTTCCTGGGCATAGTCCCACCTGACCTGCATTGCTACACTCTCTCTCGTGGCAGGACTGTTCCTACTTCAATTCCAATGCAGTCCCCCTCAAACTTTCCTTCCAAAATGTGGATCCCCTGGGTGAGCACGTCCGTGTCATCTTCAAGGTGAGAATATTTTACTCAAGCCTGGTGAGGTAATGGTGGGAGAGAGAAGGAAGCGGCTCAAGGGTGGTGGAAGTAGCCCTGGGGCAGTTCTCTTTCTCTGCTGCCTTTTTTATTTATTTATTTATTTATTTATTTATTTATTGAGACAGAGCCTCAAGCTGTCACCCTGGAGAGAGTGCTGTGGCACCACAGCTCACAGCAACCTCCAACTCCTGGGCTCAAGTGAGTCTCTTGCCTCCGCCTCCCAAGTAGCTGGGACTACAGAGGCCCGCCACAACGCCTGGCTATTTTTTGGTTGCAGCCGTCATTGTTGTTTGGCGGCCCGGGCTGGATTCGAACCCGCCAGCTCAGGTGTACGTGGCTGGCACCTTAGCCCGTTGAGCCACAGGCACCGAGCCCTCTGTTGCCTTTTTAATAATGAAAGACTATCAGGTAAAAAGGGGTTTAGAGTAATTCTGCTTGGCCCCAGAAGGCTAAGAACAGAGTATTAGATGTAGGGAAGCAACTGACAATCCAGGGGGCAAACCTGCCCCAACACTGGAATGGGTAAGGTGGGGATCTGCTTATCCCTGGGGATATTCAAGCAGAGGCTGAATGACCATGTGGCAGGGATATTAAAGAGGAAATTAATATACAATATGCAGGTTGGATTAGATGAACCCTAAGTTTCTTCCTAATTCTTGTACATCTTTGATTCTGAGAATAAATGATAGCCTTAGAGCTGATAATCTAGTGGGAGAGACAAAATGCATATACGGGACTCAGTAATATATATTTGCTGCATGCATATTCCAAATTGAAACCATTGACATTCAAGTTTTAGAAAGGCCTGATGGCTGGGTGCAGTGGCTCATGCCTGTAATCCCAGCACTCTGGGAGGCCAAGGCGGGTGAATTGCCTGAGTTCACAGGTTCAAGACCAGCCTGAGCCAGAGCGAGACCCTGTCTCTAAAAATAGCCGGGCATGGCTTGGCACCTGTGGCTCAACGGGCTAAGGTACCAGCCATGTACATCTGAGCTGGCAGGTTCAAATCCAGGCTGGGCCCGCCAAACAACAATGATGGCTGCAACCAAAAAATGGCCGGGCACTGTGGCGGGCACCTATAGTCCCAGGTACTTGGGAGGCAGAGGCAGGAGACTTGCTTGAGCCCAGGAGTAGGAGGTTGCTGTGAGATGTGATGCCATGGCACTCTAACTAGGGTGACAGCTTGAGGCTCTGTCTCAAAAAAAGAAAAAGAAATGTTTGTTTAAAAAAAATAAAAATAGCCGGGCATTGTGGCAGGCACTTGTAGTCCCAACTACTCGAGAGGCTCAGGCAAGAGAATCATTTGAGCCCAAGAGCTCGAGATTGCTGTGAGCTGTGACGCCATGGTACTCTACCTAGGGTGACAAAGTGAGACTCAAATAAAATAAAAATAAGACTCAACTAAAAAATAAAAATAACTACTTGGGAGGCTGAAGTAAGAGACTCGCCTAAGCGCAAGAGTTGGAAGTTGCTGTAGCTGTGATGCTATGGCACTCTACTGAGAGCACCAAAGTGAGACTCTGTCTCTAAATAAATAAATAAATAAATAAATAAATAAAAATAAAAAGATTTTAGGGCGGCGCCTGTGGCTCAGCGAGTAGGGCGCCGGTCCCATGTGCCGAAGGTGGCGGGTTCAAACCCAGCCTCGGCCGAACTGCAAAACAGAAAAATAGCCGGGCATTGTGGCAGGCGCCTGTAGTCCAGCTACTCGGGAGGCTGAGGCAAGAGAATCGCCTAGGCCCAGGAGTTGGAGGTTGCTGTGAGCCAGCTCTGATCACTTTCCTCCTCTGTCTAGTGTGACGCCATGGCACTCTACCAAGGGCGATCGAGTGAGACTCTGTCTCCACAAAAAAAAAAAA
>CAUYON010014699.1:0-15736 GCA_963573935.1 Arctocebus calabarensis | reverse complement strand
AGCAACCTCCAACTCCTGGGCTTAGGTGATTCTCTTGCCTCAGCCTCCTGAGTAGCTGGGACTACAGGTGTCCACCACAACGCCCGGCTATTTTTCTGTTTTTTGCAGTTCGGCCAAGGCCGGGTTTGAACCCGCCACCTTCAGTATATGGGGCCGGCACCCTACTTGATGAGCCACAGGCGCCGCCCTAAAGTTTATATTTTTAAATGTAATGTGCACAATTATAATGCACCAAAAGAAGTACACTAATGCGTCTCAAAGTATGAGGAACAAGGATGTAAAGTAAAATCATTTTCAAATTTTAAATCACTCCTATTGCATGTCATGTAAAAAAGAAAAAATGATATTTTAGAAAATCTGAAATGGTGTTTGAGAGACTATATATTCGTAGGGTGGTATTCGGAAGTTAAAGTGAGATCAGGGACTCGGACTGTCCTCATCGGCCTGGACGCTTGGTGGCAATGAGGGGAAGTCGGTCAGGTACCAGAGCAGAGGGCTGCCCTGTAAATGTGGCTGTGCCTTTTAAAATAGACTCTTTACTTTTGGCAGCACCTACCTCACTGTGGCTTCCAGAACCCGCTTGTGTTTTTTTGGCCAAGTACACATCACCGTTTCAATTGCCAGAGCTGTTTATTTATACAGCTTTTCACAACATTTTATTTACGTTTCAATTCCTTTTGCAGCCATCTTTAACAGTCCCACACAGTAAATTATGAAATTATTCAAAGACCATCATTCTTCCATGCTCATTAGTGTCAAGGCCAAGTGGCTAGAAGCCTCGTCGTCATTGCCCTTATTAATGCAGAGGTGCTTTCCTGAACACACACCCAGCAGGGCCCATCACGCTCGGTGGGCACCTTTCAGGAATCCGTTAGTGTTGAAATGTATACAGATCAATATCCCGGACACCAGCCTCCCTCAGCTGTGTGTCCAGGCCCCCTCTCCTGACCCAACTGTTTTTCTCTAAGGGGATGGGCCCCAGTACTTCTCCCAAATCAATGCAACACTCAGAACTTGCCTGTTCTTCAATCCTCGGTCACCCTAAATTGCTTTTCTTTTAGCAAGTCCTGGCTCACACCCCACCCCTCTTTGTCGCTGGGCTACCTCTGCCTCCACTAACCAGTTCTCCCTCTCTCTTCTGTTCACACCTGCAGAAGAATATTTCTTCCAACTGCTGGGTTTTAAAAAGAATCAGACACTGTCACGAAATCTTCTTAAGCAGGAAATTTGGTACCAGTGGTGTCATAGGACAGTATCTTGCATGAAGCCCAGCTCCTCCCATCTCACATGTCTCTCCTTAAACCAGGGGAGCCACAGGCCAGTCCTGATTGGTCATTCCATCCCCCACTGGAGCACGCTTTTCTGTCTTGCTGGTCAGGCCTCCCAGCTCTCTTCTCAGGCTCCCAACTGAAGTCTGAGTCCAGGGCGTGATTCCTTCCTTCCTTCCAGACAGCAGCGAGATGAAGAGACGCCCGAGGACTTCTTCTACTTCATTGACTTTCAGAGACACAACGCCGAGATCGCGGCTTTCCATCTGGACAGGTAGAGTCTGGGCCCATGGAGACGGCATTGACTCCAGGGGCCAATCCCAGGGAGGGGGCACTAGGCAGACCCTTGGGTGGAAATTCCCTGGCGTTTCTTACTTCAGGCTTTTTATCTTATTTATATCTCAGTGTGGTGCCTTTGAACCCAACCTGTCCTGGGCAACCCCATGGATGGGAAAATACGAGGTTTTGATGCAATGAAAATTATAACTTAACCAAGAACACGAAACCCACCGTGCCACTCAGGGCGATTGCTCTAGTGGCCTGATCTATTTTCCTAATCTGAAAATGAGAAGAATGTGCCCTCTTTCATCCAAAGCTTCTCAAGCTAATGATATGAGAAGGTGAAAGCACATTCCTAGATGTCCCCGTTGCTTCTAATTATTGAGTCATTGCTCAGTGTGGTCTGTGGACGAATGTCATGGGCACCACCTGGAAGCTTTTGAGAAACACGGAATCTTGGCTTCACCATAGACCCTCTGAATTGGAACATTTGAGCAGGATCCCCAGGGGACTGGCAGGGACGTGAAAGTCTGAGAAGCACTGGCCATAAATAAAGCTGGGATGGTGGCAGGGCTTGCTCAGGAGGCTTGAAGGAAGGAGGGTTCCTTTTCTACCCCTCCTCCACCACCGTTTTCCTGTGCTTCAGCTCAACACTGCTGAAGTCCCCTCAGTGGCCACCCTCCTGGAACCCCAGCCAATGTCTAAGGTGCCCTTGCTTGGGATGAGATGCCCCCTGCCCGCTCCCCCCCCACACACCCTGGCAGTCCCCCAGATTCAGAGCTTCCTCTTTCAGGATTCTGGACTTCAGACGGGTGCCGCCAACAGCGGGGAGGCTAGTGAATGTCACCAAAGAAATCCTAGAGGTTACCAAGAATGAGATCCTGCAGAGCGTCTTCTTTGTCTCTCCAGGTAGGACACTGGCCAGAGGGACACTGCTGGTCTGAGTCCATGACGAGCCAGCCTTCCCATGTACGTTCAGCTGGCTCCCCTGCTATGCACTACTGGGGGTGGGCACTTCATGTGGTCAGACACCCCCACCCTGGCCTTCCTGAGCACAACACAAGATGAACTTGGACAGGAAAAGGCTGCGTGTGAGAGGCTAACTTGTCTGTGTGGCACTGAACCTGCAACATTACCCTCCTTGCATCCCAATATTATCCACCCAGGGTAGCAGACTCTTCTAACCATATGGATAAGATGCAGTGAGGCTGGATCCACACTCTCTGCTCGGAGACATTTGGAAATGGGTACCCAGGATGTTCAGCTTAGTAGCACTCACCAGCCTGTACTTCTGAAAGGGCAGTGCTCCCTTTTTCTTCTGGCTTTTCCCAAGTTGAGCTCAGGCTTTCCCTTCCCTCCTGGTGGATTTCCTGGGGAGAGAAATGGCGTGCCTCCTCCTCTTACCTCCCACCCCCCATCCTCTCTCCTCCCGTCCTCCAGCCAGCAACGTGTGCTTCTTCGCCAAGTGTCCCTACATGTGCAAGACCGAGTACGCCGTCTGCGGCAGCCCGCACCTGCTGGAGGGCTCCCTCTCCACCTTCCTGCCATCTCTCAACCTGGCCCCCAGGCTGTCAGTGCCCAACCCCTGGATCCGCTCCTACTCACTGGCAGGAAAAGAGGAGTGAGTTGGCCCCCCGGCCACACCGCCATGCACCAGTCCTTGAAAGTAGCCACAACTACGGACACAGGAACCTGTAGCCAGATTGGCTTTAGAACCCCCAAAGCTGCCTCAGTCCTCCGATGCCCCATTTCATATTGATCCTGAAGCCAACAGGCCTAGGTCTGTCCTATCCTCTAGTTCATTTTTTCAGCTATCGAGCGCCTTCTGGCTACCCATCACTAGGTGCTGGGGATGCAGAAATAAGACACAGGCTCTCCCCTCTCAAAGCCCCTAGGTCTGGTGGATGGGCAGACCGGCAGCCAGACCGTGAACACACAGTGCACTATTGCTATAGCGGGGAACACACAGGAGCCCACAGGAGGGACATCTGGTCCCCTGAGCAAGACCCCATGGCTGTGTCCCCACACACCCTGGCTCGTGGCAGGTCAACAGTGAAGAGGTCCATTGGTCAAGCCACTGTGATCACGGTGGCAGAAGTAACTGGCCAGAATTTCTGGAGGGCACAAGATGCTAAGGGACTTCGTGAAGGCTGGGGAAGGCCCCACCAGGAAAGGAGCACCAGGGCATTATAGGCAGAGGCGCATGTAAAAGAGAAGTGACAGAGGACAGATTAGGAAGGGTAGAGGGGCAGGGTCGAGAAGCTTGGTGAGACGGGGTGTGGAGGAAGCAGCGAGGTTGCTGCACCAGCCTTTCTCCTGCCTTTCCCATCCCTTGGCACATGGCATCCCAGCCATCAGTTTAGACCCAATGGGGCAAAAAGACACATAACATGGAACATTCAGCTTCACGTGTCCTTGCTCAGGGACCCCATGAGTGCAGAGAAGCGGCTACCAGCCCAGGGCAGGTTCAGAGAGGCAGGAGCCTGGGGGAGGGCAGTGAAGAGGGCCCCCAACACCTTGCCATCTTGGCTTTTCCAGCCCCAGGATTTCTTCTCCCCCTCAGGTGGGAGGTCAACCCCCTCTACTGTGACACAGTGAGACAGATCTACCCGTACAACAGCAGCAACCGTCTCCTCAATGTCATCGACATGGCCATCTTCGACTTCTTGATAGGTAGGTGCCCCTGCTCAAAGCCTCTGCTGTGTGGCTGGGATTCCCCATGACTTTGGGCAGAAATTACAGCCTTGCGTGTTTCACAATCTCAGAAGGGGTGGAGGTCAGAGGACAGACATTAACAGATGTCGACCCCTCAAAGACCTGGGAGAAGTAGAGGGGTCATCACCTGTGGGGCAGGCAGGGCAGAACACCCTGCCTCCCGCGTGGGCATCAGAGTGGAAGCCACATGTCCCCTGCACCAAGGACACGGCAGCCAGGGATAGAGGAGAGGAAATGCAGGATAAAGGTGTGGCAGGGAGGACCACCAGCCCATGATACTAGTCATCCTACCCCTCAGGCCCACCAAACCCAGAAAGGCTGGGAGAACAGATGGCTGTGAAGGTGGCCAGCTCAGTGCTCAGGTCTGAAGCAAAGCAGACAGCAGCTCGTCACCGTGCCCTTTGAGAGGTTACCCTTTTGTCTTCACTACAATGGGCCTCAGCTAAGGAAAACCAAGGTCAATGTGACTAAGACGTGCAAAGGCCTGGCCTGTGGCCAAGGACAGGGACAGGGTGAAAGCCTTGGATCTGAACAGTCCACTAGGCTTTGCTCATTCAGCTTCCTTCTCCCTCCCTGAGCCACTGGACAAATGACAGCCTGTGGCCCAGGTTCCACCCTGAACTACACACAGGCCTCCAATCCCTGGAGAGAACTCAGAGGTCAGCACCCTCTGTCCTCCTGGCCCTGACCTCTCCTGTCCTTTCATAGGAAACATGGACCGTCACCATTATGAGATGTTCACCAAATTTGGGGATGATGGGTTCCTTATTCACCTGGACAACGCCAGAGGGTGAGTGTTCCTGCTGGTGCCCCAATACCCCCTCTCCTGGGCACAGTCCTTTGTGCAACTGCTCATGTGAACAGCGGTCTTGAAGACAAGGGCCTCCACTGTCACATGCTGTCTCCTGCCTGCCCTATGCTTTCCATTTACCTCTCTCCTCATCTTCGCTAAGTACCACAGGGTTCCCCTCCAGCCTGAGAGCGCTCCGTAGTTCCCTTACTAGATGGTGTGCTCCTGGAGGCACAGACAGGCCTTATCCTCTGCAGCTGGCCCTCTGTGGTGAAGGAATGAGCCCAGGATCCCAGGACAGAGGCTTCTGCGACCTGGTTTAGGGGCTGGAGAGGCAACCAACACAATCCCTGACATTTTACCCCATCCATTCATTTACAAAAGGCTGAGGCACAGAAGAAAGCACCGAGGGAACGAGAAAGATGCTGCTTGCCACCCATGAAAGCCTGTTTCTTCTCCTAGGTTCGGACGACACTCCCACGATGAAATCTCCATCCTCTCGCCTCTCTCCCAGTGCTGCATGTAAGTTTTCATGCAGCAGGTGACAAGGGCAAGTAACAGCTGTGACCCTTCATCTTGCTTGCAACCAAGTTCTCATGAATTAGGATCCAATCTTCCACGTCTTTCAATTACCTACTTTGTCAGCCCACTCACATAATTTTCCCTTAATTTTCATTGTTCTACAGCAGTGTTTTCAACCTTTTTTATCTCACCACACACTGGAATTTGTAGTTAAACTTCTGAGGCACACTAAATTACATTGATCAAAAAGAGAATTAAGGGTGGCACCTG
The DNA here is from genome assembly GCA_963573935.1 of Arctocebus calabarensis. Taxonomy (NCBI): domain Eukaryota; kingdom Metazoa; phylum Chordata; class Mammalia; order Primates; family Lorisidae; genus Arctocebus; species Arctocebus calabarensis. Next base: position 9,892 of record CAUYON010014699.1, on the reverse strand, counting down.
TGGCTCAAGGAGTAGGGTGCTGGCCCCAAATACCAGAGGTGGTAGGTTCAAACCCTACCCCAGGCATTTTTTTTTTTTTTTTTTTTTGCAGTTTTTGAGTTTTTGGCTGGGGCTGGGCTTGAACCCGCCACCTCTGATATATGGGGCTGGCACCCCACTCCTTTGAACCACAGGTGCTACCCCTTTGAACATCTTTTGAAAATTTAATGATCTTTAAAATTTTTCATGGCACACCTAACATTCTCTCGGTCTCCCAGTACACCAGTTGAAAATCACTGGTCTAGGTCACTGGGGGATAGAATGCCATAAATGACTTTTTTTTTTTTTTTTTTTGAGACAGAGCCTCAAGCTGCCACCCTGGATAGAGTGCCATAGCATCACAGCTCACAGCAACCTCCAATTCCTGGGCTCAAGTGAGTCTCTTGCCTCTGCCTCCCAAGTAGCTGGGACTACAGGCGCCCGCCACAACGCCCGGCCTTTTTTTTTTTTGGTTGCAGCTGTCATTGTTGTTTGGCAGGTCCGGGCTGGATTCGAACCCGCCAGCTTAGGTGTACGTGGCTGGCGCCTTAGCCCGCTGAGCCACAGGCGCCGAGCCAATGACCTCATTTCTAAACAGCCATGCACTGCCTATGGCATTTTGGTCAACAGACTGCATAGACAACAATGGTCCGTAAGATTACAATATCATCTTTCTTCTGAACCTTTCCTGTGTTTAGTGACATTTACATACACAAATGTTCACACTGTGTTACAACTGCCTTCTGTGTTCAGTACAGTCACCTGCTGTATGGGTTTGCAGCCTACGTGTATATAGACTAGGCCATCTAGGTTTGTGCAAATACACTGTAATGCTCAACAATGATGAAAACCCCTAGTAACACATTTCCCTGAACATACCCCTGACATTTAGTAAAGCATGACTGTACTATCAAATATCAATACAAAGGAGTTGCCAATAAAGAAAGTACAAAGTATCACATTTTCCCCCACCACACTGCCCTCTTTTCTATCCTTCAGCATAGGATGAATTAGGATCCGATCTTCCACGTATTTCAATTACCTATTTTGTTAGCCCACTCAGATAATCACCTATTTTTGAGGCACCTAACAGTCTTTGGTATTATTAATCAGATCTCTACTTTGCCCAGCATTCACATAAATTCACAAATGTTACTATGTGATCACCATCTTCATAAAATCCTGATTAAAGTTCCATAGTCTCTGTCAGATTGGAAGGTGCTCAGGGCTTTGCCTGGCCACTATTCCCCCAGAGAATGGATAGTCTACTTCCATACTTCTCGGGCTTATAAAATTGCTCACCTGCTCAAGGGCAGTCTCCAGAGCTAATTACAAATATGCGATTCACATCTAGTAAAATCACCTCATTTGTTTCAAGCTGGAAAACCCAGAGCAGAGCATGAGTATTCTACATCTTCTTAGGTTAATTTACAAATGCTGCCCTTGCCTCTAATCCACGCCTCCTAAGCAGCAGGAGATAAGCAAGTCAGACAATGAAGCTGCTTACACATCTGAGTACATGTCAAGTACCTGCGTGCAAAGAAACTAAAAACTTAAAGTCAAGACTGGTCCCATCCCGCTTTCATCCCCTGATTACAGAATCTGACCCAGAGAAACCTAACGATTAGCAAGAAACAACTTGGAGGCTGGCAGTACTGAGATGGCAGACAGCTACATCATTTCACCTCCTGGAAGGTTCTCCCATCAGCTTCCCATCTCCTTGAAGAATGCTAAGTGTCACTTTGGTTCTGATTGTCTTAGCAACATCAGAGCAAGTGCATATGTCCCAGCAGGGCCATGTGTGGCACTACACTTATTAGAGTACAAGTGGCTCTGCAGGTTCTCGATCAAGAGGCAACAGGGCGAAGGACCACCAAGTACTGGACATTATCTTTTATTCATTCCCTTTTTACCTCATTTTCATTAAAATGTGCTTGAGAAGATACTGGGGGAGAATGCTTTAGAGTATCAGCCACAGCAGCTGTCTAGGGGGAAAGAAGTCAGTTCAAGCAAGTTCCTTTCTTTACATGTGCTTATTTGGTTCCTATGATTTTGTCTTCTCAGGATAAAAAGGAAAACACTTTTGCACCTGCAGCTGCTGGCCCAAGCCGACTATAAACTCAGTGACGTGATGCGGGAGTCACTGCTAGAAGACCAGCTCACCCCTGTCCTCACAGAACCCCACCTCCTTGCCCTGGATCGAAGACTCCAAACCATCCTAAGGACAGTGGCTAGGTGCATAGAAGCCCATGGAGAGCAGAGCGTCATAGCCAATGGCCCAGCAGAACAATCTGCCCCTGACTCTGGCCAGGCTAACTTGACAAACTAAGGGCTACAAGAGTCAATTTCCAGAAAATTCACCTGGAACCAATGGCAGTAGCTTCTGGAGCGCAGACCACTGCTTCCTCACTTCCACCTATTAAAGCTGGAGGTCGAGTCATGAGCTCAGGAAATTCGAAACAGCACGTGGGATCCACTGAATGTGATCTTCACTCTTGGGTGCTCTGCTTCTAGTGAATTGCCTGGACTGTTTTTCCCAGACAGCACTAGGTTCACCAAGGCCACAGACTATCTGCTGAGCACACTGGGAAATGTGGATATGGGTCAGGCTTAGGTTTGGAAACCTTGTTCACAGGAGAGTATTAACAAAGTCAAATAAAAGGACAAGTGGATGCCCAATTGTCCTCCAAATCCTTATTATTATATGTACAAGTAAAGGAGAATTCCTGTTCCAGATACATCTGGCATATCATAAGCAGACTAAAAATCTGCAAATGTAACTCTCAAACTGGTTCAAATTAGACTTCCCACCTTCTACTTAGATTCCAGTCACTGGTCCAATGTGAAAATAATAATCTTTACTGTCCCACCCTAGAGTAACTTATCAGAAATATCAATTCTAAGAGGTAAAAATAAAATAGGGATTTGCTCAAAATATCAGAAAAAGGGAGTTCCAATCGGAAGAGATCAAATATCAACTGAAATAACATCACTGTGTGTCAACCTAGCAGCCAGTAACAACAGCAGACATTTTGATGAAGGGAAAAGAAGGGACAGCACAGGGACAGGCCTGGCAGGTTCCATAAGCTGGAGCAAGGCAGGAAAAGAGCTGGAGCTACCACAGCCCACCAACCACATCCTCTTCCGTAGAATCCTAGGGTTGTCCCCCACCTCCCCCAGGATAAGCTGGGGGCTTTCTGGAGAGGTAAGGCCCTCCAGATGGCTGCTGGCTTAACAGAAAGCATGGCAGGGATTCCTTGTCTATACCCTCTCCCTACTGACATGTTGACATCTCAAACTCATTTAACAGGATCTTCCTCCATAATTAGTAACTGAAAATACAAATGACAGGAACATGTTCATCCTATGGAGTGATTAGTCAGTTTACAAGTAAAAATGCTGGATTTCCTTAGATCAACCTTTCGGATAAAGGCCAAAGGTTCAAATACTGAAGTGTCAGGAATACAAAGGAGTTGTGAAAGTACAAAGCTGGGCAGCGCCTGTGGCTCAAAGGAGTAGGGCACTGGCCCCATATGCTGGAGGTTGCGGGTTCAAACCCAGCCCTGGCCAAAAACTGCAAAAAAAAAAAAAAAAAGAAAAGAAAAGAAAGTACAAAGCCAAGAATTACAAACGTCATCCAAGACTTCTGCAATGTGTCCTAACACAGCCCCAACAAACCAATAACAGCAGACACTTCCAATGCCCCGGTACCCTCACATCACGGATCCTGCCCTCAACTACGTCTGCACAATACCATCACTACCACCAACTGAGGTCTTACCTATATGAGGCACTTTACCTGCATCTGAGGAACAACACACAGGTTTCTGGTGCTACCAAGTACAGACATAACCCCACCCTCCAATCCCTCCAATATGATCATAAGAAAACTAACTATGAACTAAAGTCACACAATTTAACGGTTTGGACCTATTCCAAGGTGTTCTTTCCACTCTAACACAAAAAGCCAAAAGCATCTCAATTTATGAAGTTCTATTTGCTTAAAAAAAAAAAAAAAATACTTAAAGACAGAACTTTACCCAAAAGGTGTCTTTAACTGAGGTGGTCCTACTACAGCACAGGGCTTCCTAAAAGGAACTGGGAGATCACACACAAAGGAATGGGCGAAAATATTCAGGCAAAATTGTTCAAAGAATAGCACAAAATGGTTTGGGACTCCAAATTGCAGAGCCTCAGGGAGGTAAGCTCAGTTCCATCTCAAACCAGCCACCTCTGTAACTACCAATTGGTTTTTGAAAGGCCTATACATCTGCTGTACTTTACAAACTGGTAGTAAGGATTTGAATTTGACCATGGAATGGAGACCACCTCTGTATTTTATTCTTGTCTTTTAACAATTCAGTATTTTTTACCTAAAAACAAAATTAATAAGAGTCACAGTTTTCCAATATATCAGAAAACAAAACATTTCCTTCTTAGAACTATCCAACTTGTTCATTCTGAACCGCACTGTTCAATATCCCATGAAATACAAGTTCTTTGGATAACTTTTGTTACTACTGACAGAAAAGTAAAAAAGGAAAGGGAACTGTACAGTATATAAATTGGTGGAGAAATGGGCTCGTAGGAATTTATTTTAGCCTTCCCCCAAATCAGGACAACTTGAGTTGAAGACTGAAAAATATAGTCAATTCTCTTCTAAGTGGTAGTTTTATGTTCTTTAGTTACCACAAGCACAGAATTGGCAAATACTAACCCACTGCTCCAAGGGGAAATGTATGGCTAGGTTCCTGGGAGTCTCTGGTCACATTTTTACCAACTGATAAATACACAGTCTTACTTTTGTGTGTGTTATGTGTGAAGGTGTGTTAAAGATATCTTATTTTAGATTCATTCATCAACACTGCACTTATGGGCCAACAACACAGTAACCCATGCCTGAATGAAGCTTATCTAATGTACATACTTTCTACATAAAGCACATCACAGCCTTCTCACACTTAGGAACACTCGTCAGCAGTTCAGTATTACATATATGAAATCACCAACAAAAAGCCCAAAAGTCCAAAAAGTGTGGCCCTAAAGACTAAGGAAAGGACAATTATTCAGAAACTGAAACAAGATGGCTGAGCATCCCCTTGTTTGAGATGGCTGGAAACATGCACCTTGGGAGGCTCCAATTTTTTGCTAGTCTGTTCATGTCTACAAAAGTGGTATGACTATTAAATTAGGGGCTATAAATGTTGGCAAGTGGGAAAATTTGCAAATACAGAATCCATAAACAATAAGGACCAACTGTTAACTCATTTGAGATTATCTAAGATAAACTGGCTCTCCATCTAGTGGAAGCCTTTAAATATCACACAGCAAAATTGCCAGAACTTTCTTTTAGAAAATGAAGAAATCATAAGCAGTGGTTTTAATTTTAGGTGGGATCAAGATGAAGTCACAGCTCTGAATTTATGTCAAGAAACAAATTTAGCTGTAGATGTATACAATATGGCTGGTTTCTATGTAAAATGCCCATAGCACAAGAAGAGAGAAGTATAACATTCCCCCTTTTAAACTCACACAGTTCCAGCCTTTACTGGTAGCTGTAAGAGAAACGTTTTGAGGCAAATTAAGTGGAGCAATCTAGCCATTGCTCCTCCACAGTTTTAACCCATCTAAAAATACAAATTTTTTATACAAACTGTTTATTTTATTGCCATGACCTAACATAAGCATAAAGAGTTCAGCTATTAATTTGTGTTGGAGATACAGCAGGATTAAGAAAACTGACATGCTACTTCAGTTGTTAAATGTCAACATTTAAGTCATTAAAAAACAAACAATGAGTCTATAAAGATAGGCTACTATTTAGAGAGAGAATTAAACTATAAACCAGGACAGTCAACTCACAAACATCTTCTTTAGTTATATTCTGCTGTGACTCTAAAGGTTTCAGGGACTACTGAACCTGGACAAGCTACACACACGTTAAAGAATGTTCTTCTAGCATATAATGTATCTCCAATGTCACCGGATGTGAAGAAATACCAGTATGCCAATGAATACAACTTATTCATCTCACTCCTCAGAAACCTGAGAAAAAAACATCAGAAATAAGGCTTTATATATATAATAAGTAGTTAAGTACATATTAAATTTAAAACAAAGAATATGCTATTCCAAAAATAATGTCTCCCCATTAAGTCTAAGAAAGTCCCAAAAGCCAATCTGTCTTCAATAAAAAGGAAATATTTAGCTTTTGACTGAATCTTTTCCTTCCATATCTCAGTAGATAAACCTGCTACATCTCAATTACCCCTTAAGCAAAGTCTGAGATCCATTCTTTGACAAAATGAAATGGAAAGCATTAAAAATAAGCATATTACTCTTTCACAACAATGATCCTATAATTTACTTTCCCTTTTCATTCTTGCCCACCAGAATAGGAGACTTGAGGAAGGACAGAGGGGAAAAAAGGAGAAAGGAAAGAAAAACTGATCCATTTAAAAATGTAAATTATTTCATCTCTTTTTATTACTTGACCTACCGTTAAGACAATCTATAACAAAAAGAATAGAGTATATTAGCACACACAGTATGATCAGACTGGGAACCTGGAAAGAATACAAAATGGTCCTTTGGCCATCTATACTTTCTAGAGCACATCTCATGAATTCACTTACCAAGCCCAGAAACAATGAATTCTAAAGCCCTGAATATCAACTAAGACAAATAATGCCTATTGTAATTTCTCACATATACTTAGATAGCATAAAGATAAAGCTTTAAAGGTGGTAATTTTTAAATTTAGACTTATCTTAAAATGTCTTAGATTAAAAACTACAAAAGGGAGTAAACAGCAAGCCAAATCATTTGAGTAAACTCATTTAGAAAGCATTATATGTATCTGAATATACAAGAACATGATTATATACATATATGAAACTGTGCAATTTTATGGCATTCTAAATAATTCATTTAAGTACATTTTTGGCATTTAAACAAAGATCAAATCGAGCTTTAAGCTTATCAGAACATAATTTTTATTTTAATTGTTTAAATATAAAAAGGTAGCTAAACACAAAGTATAGATCAGAAAACCCTCATTTAATATAGAATTTTTTGGAAATTAAAATATTGTAACAAAGTGGCTTTCTATCCCATACTAAAATGTAAATAAAACCTCTTTCCCCAGATTTATACTCCAAACTTAATAACACGCTAAAAGCTTTTCAAATCCATGAAAAAAAATCTACCATGACCAATTTACATTACTTGGGAAAGGGTGAGAAAGGGAATCAATAATCAGAGCCAGTTGCACACAGATGGAAAATGCTTGCAAGTCACTCCCAAATATAACCCTACCCTATATATAAATCACAATAAAAATAAAAGTGCCTACATTACAGACCTGTGAAATTTTGTTTAAAAAAATAACAATAATAAAAATAAACCATTGGGTTTCATTGGAATAATGTAACACATAAGGCTGGAAAATACTGAAATAACAGTTAAGACTCAAAACACAAGTTTACTTTTAAAAAAGTTTTCCAGAGTAATAAATGTTAGCTAAGAAAGCAGGACTTTCAGCAGGATGGGCCTCTTAGACCAATCTGAACCAACACAGATACATCTACCCCATTTCTAACCCACCAGAAATTCTACTTGACATGAGGAGGAAAAAAAGGCTAAACCAAAGTAAAAAATTTCTTCCCAAATCTCACATTCCAGTGAATTTAGTCAGGAAAATTCCTAACACTGAACTTTGTCTACCTGGCATTTCTCACTTTAGCAAAATCACCTTCATTTCTCTGTTATGACATTTCCCCCAATGTACCTAGTCTCAGCAAATCCAGTTTCCTGGAATCAGAGTTTAATAAGCATAGGAGATTATACTGGAGTCAACTGAAGGTTGTACATTAACAAAAAGTTCTAAGTTAACAACGAAGGGTATAGACCTCAAATTCTTATTCTCAATTCAGCATCTTATGATCAGTATTTGGCACTAGTTGGATCAAGGTCTAATCAGAATTTATGAGCTGGGGCAGATATAATTAAACCATAACCCATACAACCTATGATTTGGTTTCAAATTCAAAAGGCAGGTATAGATAGCCACACCTAAAATATTCCAGAATTGGAGAGGAAACATTAATAAGATATAAACAAAACCAGTCAAATTAGCTTGGCAAACAAAAATTCTGGTAAAAAGAAAAAACTGATCTATCCATCTGATAATCAGCAAAATGGGCATTTTCCAACCCTAAAACTAGTTTAATCGCATACCTTTCTACTAAACTAGAATTTTTTTCTATGTCCGTTTTTCCTAATCTTTAGAGCTTCATGAGAAATCATTTTATAAAGAAATACAGTATATACGGCCACAGTCTAAAAAAGCTCATAACTGGAAAATTATGTCATTTAAAAAAAAATCTTGCACGGTTACATCATTACTTATGGTAATTCACTTGGTGCTGGATCTGCCCTCACCAAAAAGCATGGCACTCACTGCCCAGGTGGAATACTAACACTGCACAAAGAGAAGCAGTAACAGCAAAGTCTCCATAGAACTCTTTCTATTTATTTAACTGTGTATGAGCATTCAGTTAATGCTCCAAATTAAAAATGGTGCAATAAAAGCAACTTTTAATATAAACAGACAAGAAGCTGCGATGCCAGTGGCCACGTGGCGCTGCAAATAGGGAAAATAAAGCAGTCTGCATGAGTGAAGCATGGATCAGGGAGAGGAGAAAAGGGAGGCACAGGAGGCAGATTTCAAACAGACAGTGACACGAAACTGTTGTACTGCTGGATGTTTCGTTTGAGGATATCTGAGCATGGGCCAAGAACACGTTCAAATCTAGGTCGGTCCAGCTTAACACACTTCAAGGGGCCACGTGCAACCACCGTGGCAGCTCGAGGACGATTCATCAGTAGTGCGATTTCACCTGATGAAGAGAAAAGGCAAAGAGTAAAAACAGATTATCTTTCTACAAAAAACATTTCCTCAAAGAGGAGCACTTCTGAGAAAGAAAATAGTCATTTCTCCAATAACTTAGTGCAGGCCAAACCACATCGGCACTGAAAAAGAAAAACTCAACTAATAGTTATGAAACAAAGAACTGCATTTTTAGCTGAGAAAAGATCAAAATCTTATACTATTTCTCTGAAAACCCCAAAAGACTGCATTTTAAAAATAAAATTCAGGCTCAGCACTTGTGGCTCAACAGGCTAAGGCACCAGCCATGTACACCTGAGCTGGTGGGTTCGAATCCAGCCCGGGCCCGCCAAACAACTATGACGGCTGCAACCAAAAAAATGGCTGATCATTGTGGCAGGTGCCTGTAGTCCCAGCTACTTGGGAGGCAGAGGCAAGAGACTCGCTTGAGCCCAGGAATTGGAGGTTGCTGTGAGCTGTGATGCCACAGCACTCTATCCAGGGTGACAGCTAGAGGTTCTATCTCAAAAAAAAAAAAAAAAAAAGAAGAGCAGGATGTTGGCACTCTGCCTGTGTCTTGTGCTTGGTAAAGTGGAATGAAACATCACCCAGCAACTTGTGCTTCAGTTAGTATTAATGTGTAGATATCATTTTGTAGCTGTTAACTGCAGGTTTAGCTTGAATTAAGGGATTTGGGGGGACTATTTAACTTAATTATTGCTAGTTTTGAAATGTCTTTGTAAGAGTAGGGTTGCCCAGATGCAGCAATATGTAAGATTAGGAGATGGGGTCACACTTATCTGTGTTCCTATGGAAACTATTTGAATATTTGTTTTATATGGATATTCACTTTTTAGACATGCTATGAAAGAGCACCCCTCCGCTGCTCAGCAAGCATTTGTAGCTTGTACAGTGGCAGAATGGGCCAAAAGCTTAGTGTTGTGACCTGTTTTAAGAATAAAATATCTTGAAATAAAAAAAAAA